>JAGDQP010003245.1:56266-96020 GCA_022664845.1 Lepisma saccharinum
TCTCTCTCTCTCTCTCTCTCTCTCTCTCTCTCTCTCTCTCTCTCTCTCTCTGTGTGTGTGTGTGTGTGTTTGAACAAGACAAAGATGGAATTTCTGTCTAACTTTCTTGTGGTTCTCTACATGATGCTGAAGCAGTCAATTCTTTCTTGCTCCAAAAGAGGAATATCCTGACATTCCATGTTTTCGCGCATATTTGTACTGTCATGTTGGTTATCTAACTATGAGGAGTACACTGCAACAATTCTCCTGGAGAAAAATGCTACTATTTCTTATAATACTAACCTCCATTTACTTTTTAGGGACTGTATATCAGACCTACAGACGACAACAAATTCTTTTAATATTGAATGGTCATTCAAGTATCACTAAGAACATGGAAAGCATAACACAGACCCATGACAATGGTATAATAATGACTTCCCTATCACCCTATACCACCCACCTGTTATTTTCTCTTGATATGAGTTTTTTAAACCTCTCTATACATATTTCCAAGTTGTCAAACACATACGAACCAATGGCGGGAAAAAATAATTGAAAAAGAATTTTTAAAAAATCCGCTTTTTAAGATGGACTAAAAAGTAATAAATTGAATTAATCTTATGAATCGGAAAATAAACGCGTTGGTGCTCTTAGATATGATGATTTTATGGTCAGGTAAGCATGAGTACCCACGCTTTTATTTTCCGATTTATAAGATTAATTCAATTTACTTTTTTTTTTTTTCACTTTTTAGTTCATCTTACAAAAGCGTGTGTTTAAATAAATCCTTTTACAGTTATTTTTTGTATAATAGATGAATATTAAACTCCCTGCGAGATAGGCAACCCAAATTTCACAAAATAGTTGCGGCGTTGCGTGTATTTAAGGATAATTTCGAATTATTTTAATTAATTAATTACAGTGAACTGGATTATTTTGTCGTATATCTAATGATTGAATATTTTATTGTCATCGGAAGCAAGCAAGTTTACAAACTTTCAAAGAAATCGGATGATGGAAGGGAGTTTAAAATCGATTGCGACATTTGTATGAATTAGTAAAAATGGATTCCTTATTATAAGAAAAGTAGAATAAGAATGAAGCTATGAGATTTCCTATATTTTGTCACTCCCGGGAAAAATATATAATTTCATTGAATTTAATCATACTTAATTTTAGAAGGTACGAGAACGTTGTTACTAGATACAATGGAGTATTGCACCATGTGCCACTGCATAACATTCAAGTTTCCTTTATGTGATTATTAAGACAAGTCACTACGTTATTATTCGACTGCCAATGTTAAGAAGATTAAATTATAACGTTAACACTTCAGTTATACTTATGAGCTTAAAAAAAGAGGCACAACAGCCTTTCCTACTTTAAACGTTATCAAAAGAAGCTTAGTCAACAACAAATATGCTTATTTGAGGTATTCCAGACTGTTGGAAAATTCCAACACTTATAAGCTAGTCTGCTTTTAATATGAACAATCGTCAATGAAGAGACTTCGTAGTTTACTGAATTTCTACGCTGATTGTTGAGTTTGTGTAGTATTTGTGAAGAATCAGAATCTTATTTGTAAAGTAAATTGTCCAGAAAACGTGAGTAAAATGAACCTGTTCTAAAATAGAAGATTCGGTTCTTAAGTTTTTATGAACATGTGTTAATCATGGAGTTCGAAGACGTTGCACGCTATTAAAGGGTAAAGCCTTGTGTATGTACATGTAGTTTTATTCCCTTTAGTCAATGGTACAAACTCCAAGAACTAATTTATTTCTAATATTAGACGTTTGGAACAATTCTGTCATTACATTGCGGGGTACTTCCTCAACCAACCACAACATAGTGTAATTTGAATTCACTCTAGTCGATTTCTTTCATCTTTTATTTGACTTTTGTTCTTAGGTGTAACAAGGAAAGCTAGCTATGCGATAACATTTCTATTACATTTTATTGTCTTTAATATAATTTAATTTGAAGATGATTTTTCAGATACCATTTCCACACGCAATATAAATCGTAAAGTGTTACCGAGGGAATAGTGACAATTGTCAAACGTTTACATGTGTTTCCATTTTATGTTGCAAGTGTTGAAACAAAGTGTCGGAATTCCCCATGTAGTGGGGAAATTCCGACATACAGCACTAGTTTCATTTGATCACCCTCGATTACCAGAGACTCTTCAGACTTGCAGAGTGAAATATATATATTACATAAAAGAACAGACCGCAGGCTTTATGATCACGTGCAGAAATGTCATATCAATGTTTTATACCTTCCTCTAATATACTAAAAATTCTTGCGGTTTTGGTAATATCACAAAAACTATTTATAGAAGTATATATAACTACACGTCTATCATATCTACAGTAATAATTCATAAATTATATTATTTCATAATTTAATTTTTCGCAATAAATTTTTTTAAAAGGGATGTTACAGAAAAGGTTCGTAGTACATACATTCACAAACACACCCTACACTTAAGCAACTGTTTTGGATCAGAATCAAATATATAAGACAATCGTTGTGTAACATGCTTTAATCCCAAACGGAAAGATCTTGAACTGATTAACGTAGTTGGGGTTATTATTTTGAATAACAATATATAGTTTACATTTACACTACTTTACAGTTTTGGGATACCAATGCATTCCTTAGCTGCAAGCGTTATTGTTTCAACATCCAGAAACTCTATTTGGATCTGTTAGGTTGACGTGACGTAAGTGGAAAATTAAGATCCGAATGGTGCAAAAGATGACCAAAGTCAAAGCGATTGACCCAGGAAAACAATTGTTTTACCGGTAATCCAAAACAACAAATACATTTTCGTGTAATTATGGAGAGGGTATTGTGCAAATTCTTCCACATCCGTTGCTACAGCACTTCCGTACGTCACTGCAGTCTCTGTCAGAACGACAGCCGATCACACAGCTGGGTGGGCCTAGTCTTGGGCACGTACCTGGTTTATCTGTAACGAAATATGGAATATACTTTATATAATGCTAATTTATATTGATAGTGAAACATAAACTATAGTCTGATCACCCCTTCATGGTCTTTGTAATATACCTATATTTAAGTTGACTAAATGTAAGCTATAACCATGTTGCTACTCTTTATGCAACGAGGTATTGTGTAAACTTCAATTTTTAATATTGAAATCATGCATCTGAGTTTCCTTTCATACAGAACATAGTAATGATTGTCAGGCTTTGTTCTAAGTTCCTCGTACAAAGATCAAATCAACTGTTCATTTTAAATTTATTTTCTTCAGAATTACTTATTGATAGCAAAGGCTGTATTTTGAAGTTTGCTGATATGAAAATAAAGTATTTAATACATAAACAAATTTAAGACGAGTAGTAGTTTCAATGTATGTATAATATATACTGATGTAATGTGTGATTGTTGCTTTTATATCCAAGAATACAAACACAAGTAGATAAGATATTTTATCCAAATAACAGCTATGTTTAGACGTGACAAAGATAAGGGGCTTCCCCCGCATCGGGACTGGCGTAAGCCATAGTGCTGTTTTCGCCCATAAAATTCATTTTATCTCTTTTACAAGTAGATCAGAGTGCAGTGCCCTGAAAACGTTAATAACTAATTGCAAATAGTAAACATTCTGAAGACTATATTTTAAAGGAGAAAATGTTTTCAATATAAGATATACACTTTGTTCTGCAAGACAAAGAATGACCTTCTGTCAGATTTTCATCCTGCAAACTGAAATGCAATAACATGAAGTGAGGTACCTGAAAATCCATAAAATCATCAGTTGTATCATTTGACACGATGCTGGTTTCAGTTGTTAAGGAGAGGGTTCATGTGGTATGAAGGAATTAAGACGGCGCCCTGGTCTTAAGAACTCACTTGTATCACTTGTCAGTGCTCTGTACAGAAACGGGTCCTTCCTTCCCCTCACGATACCGCAAAGAAGCATAATATACATTTACTCGTGACGCTTTCGGATCCAAAGTCAAGTCAACTGGAACCTGTTGAGCCATTTTCTATCGTTTCCCAAACTGGTTGAAGTGTTGTCACTACAACTGTATACTTCTACTAATGCTTCACATATTTGACCATTTTCGTTCTATATAGCCATTGCGTTCTATATAGCCATTCCGTTCTATATACCTTGTTTTCTATGGCTTCTGGCCGTGGTGCAGCCTGAAGAGATTCGTCACCGCCCTTAAACTTGTTAAGCCACTGTTGTGCTGTTAGCTTATTTACCACATCCTATCGAATGGCAAGGATATATTGCATTAACGTTTGTTCCCAAATTAAACTCGTACGGCATCTTTCAAACGCTATCACTGACGTCCCAGTTTAACTCTGGTGACCACTACTGTCTGCCTATATAAGGAAGTACTCACTAACACGTCACATTCATCTTATCTGGGGAGTGCGTGCAGTTCGACCACATGAAAACCCAACTTAACTTTATTGGTTACGTTTATCGGTTGTCTTTATATAAAACAATTTTATATATTGTGTTTGATAACTCGTGACCTTTCGATGAGTGCACGGCGACGTAATTGTAATGGAATTATAAACACATCTCAGTGATATTAATCTTGTGTTGAAAAGTGTTATCGAGATGCGTTTTCTGATGTAGTTGTTATTGGTATAATAAATAGTTATGGAATGTGTATGTGTGTTCATTTATTGTACATAATTCACAAGGAAACTGAGGAATACTGTCTTTGTTTAGGATGGACAATTTCAACAAATATTTTGTTTACGTTTCTGATCATTTACGTGATCTCTATAATTAATGTAGCGGTAATGTAAGCGTACGTTAAATTTCCAAGCATTTTATTCTTTAAAGACATTTCTATTCTGTTTTCTCTATTATTATTATGTGCTTCTTCGCTTCTAGTTGGACAGAAAATCTCATCAATAAGACAAATTAGGATCTTATCTTATAATTCCCTATGAAATACTTCCCATATCTGCCATATAATGCATTACAGAAGTCTATTTGTAAGTTCTAGAACAGCAAATGACAAATGTACTTACTAGATGGTCCATCTCCTCTGGAACAATGGTAAACGTTACAGCAAGGAGAAGTGACGCAGACAACGTCCTCAACAGAACATACTTCTCCACGTCTGCAAGGTGATGTGATGCAAGGATTTTGACATCTAATGCTTGCAGGGCTCTCTAATAGAATATTAACATTATTTTGTAAATGCTATTTAGAATAGACAATAATTGTAGAAATAACAATTTTATTAGGATAGTCAATTGATCAGTTCACATGTAAAAAAAACAATACCAAATACTGAACCTCAAAGCTTTTGTGTTTTACTTCCTTCGACTACATTACAATTAAAATGACATTTAAGATATAAAACGTTGTAGCTGTCAGAATTACTAATTCATTATTAACTTTATTCGTGATTAATTATCCATCTAAAATCTGTTTAATTTTACAACCTTCGCTTAAGATGTAATTTAATATATAACACGGAATCTCATCTACAAAATTGTTAAATTATATATCTTCAAATCCCCTCTTTTGTAATTACTTTAGTGCAATGAACATTTCTCGTAAGTTTCCTATAACGATTATAAAAATTGAAATGATATAAGAATCTAGATCTTATAAATGTAATTTTATAAATATTAATCTATTTTAGAATATAATTTGACAAGTACTATACCAAAACACAGAAAATTGCCTCAAAATAAATTGTCAAATTAATGTACCTAAACTGTATTGTTTTTGAAACACTTGTTTCATTGGCAACACTTGTCGAGATCAAAAATATTATTTTTCATTTCAAAATCATTTGTAAAGAAAGTTGGGGACGGAGGCCAGCTAGTCATGCTCACGTAGTAGTCTAGCGTTTCTGAGGAATAGTCGTATATCTGCTGGGTGTACACATGGGCTTTCTAATTGGATACGTTTGCGTGTATGATTTACGAAGTATATTACAAACATGTTTAAAGCTACATATCCTTGTCCACGTAGGGGACAAAATGGTTTGCTCTAGTTGGGTCACTTTTCTGTAATGATTGTCTGGATTTTTTAATATATTATAATCTGACCGGTCTTTTCAGACTACGACAGTCTCCTTTGTGGACAGCAATGCCCCTACGTGGAATGACGTTGTCCGTGCATGGGACAAAACTTACATTTAATTTTCAGACGAACTATAGAGGCTAGGTAGTATTCATTTCTATAAGGACCCCTTATTCTTAAGTTAATTTATTTTTAAATATGATTGTACGAAAAACATTCTAATCTTATAAAATTGTGCATAAAGTGAACTGGATGATCTCGACTTCAAAGGGATTCTGAATTCTTTTAAAACTTCAAACATTAAAATATTCACCCAAAAGCAAAGCTTCTTTAGGTATCACACAAATAACGTTCTTTTCCTTGATCCTACCGAGTTTAAAGACCACTCTGTTGGAATTTATTAGAAGTTTCTTGTCTGCTCATGGAGGGGACAATGTTTAGGGAGACAATTAATTTGATATTAATTTACGATCTTGATTTAATAGCTTTGTCTATAATTTTTAGATTGTTTCCACAATGTACAGAACATTTTAAAAACAAAGAAATTTTAGAATGAAAAGAGTCACTTAAGTATTGTACAAAACACAATATATAAGAAAAAAGTAAGAGGAGACAAGCCACATAGGGAATCAATAACGTATTCTAGTCTTCTTTTTTTTTTTTTGAAGAAAATGAACTAAATATTAATCTAAATGCACTTTATTTCTATAGAATAGCAAGAATATCATGATTATGTTAAATATGGTTTTGTTCTTCATTTTAAGTTTTGAAGTGTTTGGGACAATATTAAGGACAAATTTGGCAATGACGCATAAACATGTAGTCATTACTAAGTGATATGTTTGTTATAAAATATGGTAGTTTAAAATAACCTCTCCCAATATTTAAATTTGTTAACTTCTATACTTTCTGAAATCCACTTTCCCATTTATCCGAAGAATGTGCTGCTGTAAATTTTGTTTGATTGTTTGTTTAGAAACAGGTCCCCATTTTAAAAAGTACATTCTAATCTACCCTGTACTGAACTTAATAATATATGGCTTTTATGCAACTTTAACTGTAGCCTGAATGTAGTTGGGGAGAGGATACGAGATTGACGTCAGTCAAAACCTAACTTGAACTACTATTCAGACCTTTCTCATGTGAGAAAAGTCAGGATAGATGGCCGCTTGGATCGTTCCCAGGACCATTCTATTAGTCAGACAACACTCAATTAACTCAACTATGGACACTCGTTCGTTTACTCTCCAATGAGTTCTCTTATTGTAGTGTATGCATGGATGGAAGGTGCATATTTCAGGAAACGTAATTTGAAAAGAAGCACTGAGTCAATAGTACCAATACTGACAGTTGTTTTGAAAATGTGCTTTCCAGTTGCAAAGATATCTGGGTTTCGCAAGCTATGGAAAATAATGCATTTTTATGCCACGAATCACTCAAATGAAAATCGAAAATTTAATACTGGTTATTCGTTTTTTATAATGTATGTCCGGTTCACAATACTAACATATATTCCTTATCTCATTCAAGAAGAAAAAATAAATTGAAAAGGTATTGTAAAGAACATGCTTTTTTAAGCAAAGAAAATTGGACTAAAAAGTAAAAAATAATAAATTTATGAATCGAAAAATAAATGCTCTTGCTTAGCTTATCATAAAATCATAATATTTAAGAGCACCCACTGTTTTATTCTCCGGTTCATAAATGTATTAGTTTTTACTTTTTAGTCCATTTTTCGTTGCTTAAAAAAAGGGTTTTTAAAATCGTTTATTATTTTGTTTTAATCTTTTTTTAAAACTCATTTTATTTATTATTCTTTTCGGGTTCTCACGCTAATATTGTGTGGCCCAAAACCTAAAGTGTTCTGCAACCAGCCAAACCTAGCCGCGGTGCTGGCTAGTATTTATTTTAGGATAAAGAAGTCTGTAATAACGAAATAGCAAAATATATTTGTAAAATATACACATATTAAGCGTGCGTGAGCAAACGTCTAAGTGACATTTTCAAATAAAAAAAATCAAGAGTACATTTTTATATATAACAGGAAAAATGTAAGGCATAAAATATTCATACTTTGCACGAAGACATGTTAGAAGACTAAAGTCCGCTTTTGTGTAAAGTATGAATATTTAATGCCGCATATTTTTCCTGTTACATATAAAAAGATTTTCGTGATTAGTTTTTTATTTGAAAATGTCATTTAGACGTTTGTTTGCGCATATGCTTCATATATAGAAATATATGGAAGTAGCAGTGAATATATATGGTCACCCGACGTAAGTCACTGCAAAATTTCATCATTGCATGACGTCGGAAAATGAGTTAAATTAACGTTCAAGATTTGTACCAGAGTTGAAACATGATTACAAGTAAGTTAATAAAAAGAGTGTAATAATACTTCTGTAATGACGACAGCTCTAATTGAAATGATATGGCATTTAAACTGTGGTAAAGATAACGGTCCTATATTCTAATCCACGGGATTCAAACTTTTAAATTTGCTTACCACTACATCCAAATTAATACTGCCAGGGTACCACCGGGTATTATTTCGAAACTTTCAATGATAATATTTAAAATTGCATAACTACATTGCCAGTAATGATTATACTGATGAGGCAGAACATTTAATAGAGTGGTTGTCTTGTTATAGGGATACCACGGGATAGATAATTGTTGCCAACCATCTTGAATGAGACTTCTTTTCTGATTTCCCTCGGTCATAGCAGGTAAATGTTTGGATGGTACCTTGAATAATACAATGAAACATAAATATAAGAAAGTAAAGGTTTAAAATTTATGAACCAAATGGTTATTTTTCCCCATAATGGCTAAGTTCTGCTTTCAATCAAAATTAGTATCCTGTATTAATCACAGAAGTTGCTCCCGCCAAAAGTGAACACTTATACTGGTTGCGGACTCGGCGCACTTTTCAAATCAGACGATAGTAGATATCTTAAGAGGCGTCCTCGCTCCAATCCTCCAACTTTTAACATTTTTCAAAATATTTCAAAAACTAAGAGTATTATCAAAAATATAAATTCATAGCGCACTAGAACTTACGAATTGCTATGGAATACAATGGACAGCGATCTCGAGTCGAGATCGTGTCCATTGACTAGTGAATTCCAAAAAACGGTTAACCGGTTTCGGTTCGGTTTGTAGTTTTAACCGAATCAGTCAGTTTGAACTTCAAAGCGGTTCTCTTTGCGAACGGTTCGGTTCAGTTCGGTTTGGGAACGGTTTTGTTTGGTTCGGTTTGGGAACGGTTCGGTTTGGGAAAGGTTCGTTTCGGTTTGGGTAAGGTTCGGTTCGGTTTGGGAGAGGTTCGGTTCGGTTTGAGAACGATTCGGTTAACTGTCCCAGACTGGTTCAAGTGCCAAACCGAAACCGCGTTTTACGTTTTCAGGAAACGTCCACCCCTACTAGTGATACGTTTTCAAAAATTATGACGTCATTCTTTAATTTAAGTCTGAGCACTCACCAATCGACAAGATTTTGAGATCGCTGCCCATTGCATTTCATAGCAATTTGTTAGTTCTAGTGTGCTATGAATTTATATTTTTGATAGTACCCTTAGTTTTTGAAATATTTTGGATAATGTAAAAAATGGAGGGACTGGAGCGAGGAGCTCTATTAAATGTAATAATTTTTAAAAACTTTATGGCGTATCACCTAACAACTTTCCGAGTACCACAAGTGGTACGGGTACCACGGTTTGAAAACCCCTGTTGTAATGAATATATAAAGATGCGACCACATTGGGTATACTTTGCGTCAGATTGAATTCAGTCAGCTGGAACCACAAATGAAATTCATATATATTCTGAACTACAAGAATTTTTACTAATATATTTCCGAAAACAAAAGAGTCACTTTTAATGTGATGATTTATACGAATTAAATGTGAAAGACTGATTTTATTTTACGAACTTCATTTTAATAGGTTTCCTCAGCATTTATAAAGCAAAATTAATATATGTTAATGATCGTAGCAAGAGCAAATAATAAAATAAATTAATATATAGAAGCAAAAACACCTGTCCGTTGATGCGGGGTGAATATAATATGTTGGCAACAGTCATTGGGCCATTCAACAATACTCGCTTCTATGTGGCGGTCTGCGCCCTTAACTTGGTAAGTTTTGGGGTGTTGCGCCCCTTTATCGTAACCAGGCTCTCCTATATGTAGGGGAAAACACTCAAACGCTTCTCCTTTAGTTCAGACTTGACGGAGAGGAATGCGTTTTCTTGGTGGCTTATCTACGTGGTATTCCGGAATACAAAAAAAGAATGATTAAAATCGGGCCACTAGAACGGACGGCAAAGCACTTTTTAGCCAACACTTTTTAGTATATAGATTTCAATTAGAGATTATAATTTTACAATGTACTTAGTTCTGAGCTTGTGAAAAAGCAATTGTTATTAAATTACTTAAGAGGTAGAGAAATTTTCTATCAATGGTTCGTAATGTGTCTGTCCATATGTAATATTTCACAATGCGCCTTTCTGTATGTTTTAAGTGTCATGGAGATTAATATTTTGCAATAGCTATTATTATTCCATATCTGTTTTTTATCAAATGGGCGAATAATTGATTGTGCACAATAATTTAGTTTATTATTAAAAATGGCAGCTAAATTAATTTATTGCTGAGATGAATTTTCTAATTTTGAAATGCATCTAATAATCGGAATCAGAAATGAACAAACATATTTAATGCACATTTGTATTTTAGAAACACTTATTACAAGACTAAAACCGTTATCATATTATCTCCAGTAACATTTTCTAATTCTATTGCCTGTAATAAGTAGTCGAAGAGATTTGTTCAGGTGATAATGTATTTCTTAAGTAGTATGGTTAATAGAATTATTATTATGAACGTCGAAAACTAGTCGCTGATGATCAAAGGACTGGACCTACAGGTTTTGTAAAGTAGGTTGAAAAACAGTTCGTTCAATTGATCCCGGTAGGAACTGAACACGTGAGCAAGCGCACACGTGTCTTAAGCAAGCGCGCTAACCTGAAGTGTGGTAATTGAAGTGGGGGAAAGGGAGGAAATTTCCAAGCATCTCTTAGGCACTTCCTCGGAACCTCAGTGTCTTTGTGCTTTCTAGGGGGCAGGAGGACTTGTAAATAGGTTGATGAACGATAGCAAATCACTCCGAAAATAAAACAAAAAAAAATTGAAATATTAATAATATTCAAATTACTGAAATAAAGTCTGCACTCAGAAGGCAGTACTTTTTTTTTATAGCAGTGACTTATCAGTATCGTCGGGCAATAACATGTCCAACATCTTTGAAAAGTCAAGACCATCAGATGTCTTACTTTTCGATGTATTATATTTCGGTTTGCATTGTGTTGGAAATGCAGTATGATCCATGGCTATTAGACAATTTGAAGCCATAAAGAAATAAATAGAGAGGCACTGTTAGACTTTCATCAAATCAGGTAAATTTAGAAGGCAAGCAATAGTACTTCCATCAGAGGACATGTTGCATGTCTAAATTGTACAAAGAAAATATTGTAGCAAACAATAGGTTATTTATGTGGAAGATTTCATGTCGGAGAACGAGATGTGTTTAAACTTTTTTTTCTGTGTAAGTTATCAATCATGGCCAACTGATTCTATGAAAAAAAGTGAACAGCGTGTGCTTTTTTATAGATTATTTCAAAAATGATCCACAGAAGTCAGATTTATACTTCCTGAATTACAATACCAACAATGAAATTGTTGGTGACGACCTGCAGAAATTCATCAGTTAGAGGTATTGTGAATTTCCACTCCACGAAGCTAACTCTTGCGACTCCACTCCATTCACTCTTACGACTTAAAGATGATAGTGTTAGAATGTACTGAGTATTTAAACATTGTTGAACGTGTTATTCATTAACGTCAATGATCTTCCGTTAGATAACACAACGCAGCATATTTTCGGTCTTTTTTTTTTTTAACAAAATTGTATGAAATTGAGCTTTCAGTTTCAGAAATTATATCAGCTTTGTGCTTTGACTTAAGCTTTTGTCGCAAAATTTATTTACAACTGCAGTTCGTTACAAACTTCATTACTTTTAAGCATTTCATATTTCTACGATAAACTAAATTACAATAATAATTTAGCAAAGTAGCTGATTTTAAGCTATATTTTGATGCTGATTCCAAATATGATCCTAGCTTATTCTTATGGCATGGGCTTATTGAAAAATGGGAATTGTAATTATTTTGAAAATGCATAAAATTAACATTATTTTTCATTTCATGTTTTATTTTTGTATGTGGTGGGTAAACAATCAATAATGCCAAACAGACCGACGTCCATGACTTTCACACGTGTGTCAAAGAAATGTCTAATAAACAGGTTATAGTCTCCGATATATATTGCGGAAGTATTTCTTGTTCTTTGCTGACATCACTCATACCTTGTTAAAAGAACTCAATGGCTCTGAATAGACTTGCACTTATATTGCAACTGCAACTTCTCTTAATATGTTTTCTACCATTTTTTGTAAGCATATTTGGGTTGTCTAGAAAGGTTTGAACAGTAGATCTTAGTTACATACATTCCTATTTATTAACTGGGTTCATGGATTTTCAAACCCTTAGTTAAAGTTTTCATAACTTTGTGAATTTGAGGACCTGCGAAAACCTCGACCTACCGACGAAGTAACACCAAAAAGCTCAACAAGCCAAGGATAAAGTAACCCAACTTCAAAAGTGTTTTAAGAGGAAGTATGACTTGTTTACATTACTAACATCTTACCATAGTTACCATTAACCGCGGGTTTAATTTTAACCAACGTCAACTTACGACGGTTACCTTCATGCGTTGGTAATGGAAATGCAAGGTACTCATTGGGCGTGGCTCACTTTCTGAGTTCATTTCTTTTTTTTCTAGTGGTGCGTATCGCTTTCAAAGTATAAAAGAATGATGGCAGAACTAATCTACAAAATTGTACGCTACAATTAATTCATTTGTGTTCATTATTTTATAATTTAAAGCTCTCCCATGTAACAAGGGATTCTTTACTCTACGGAAACCTCTACCTGTTTCATTACAGACTATGGTAGTACAAAAAACGATAACCAAGTTAAGAAACGTAAGTTATTTTAACTTGATTGTTGCCATGGTAACAATATTAGTAATCTAAACAGAGCATTAGTATTCAAGACTGATTAAAAATATATTTAAAACTGACAAACAAATGAGAGCAATAATGGTATTTTGAAAAACAGCGTAGATAATACTTAAGAGTATCTATAAAATGAATTAATTTATAGTTTGAAGATATTTACTATTGAACGCCTGTACTGTGTCATCTTGCTTTACAAACCTTCAAATAAAATAACAAGCTTCAAAGTCGGATTCAAATCATTTCAAATATATTAATAAATATTATTATCTCTTTCAAAAATTTCAATATTGCTCTGGATTTATTTGATATTTTTAAAAAAAAAAAAATGAAAACAAAAAGTGTCATTGGGGAAACCGTAAATCATTACTTTAGAAGAACGTATATTTATTATGATCTGCTTGTTTCTACTTTTCTATATTATTTCGTTATAGATATCGTTCAACAAGTTATATTCAGAACTACCAATGTTTAGAAAAAAAAACAAGAGTGAGTTCAAAAAGTTAAATGATGCTTGTCATTTGTTTTTAATTTTGACTTTCTTTAAAGTTTGTTTTATGGTTATATAATTATATTACTGTATTTGTGATTTCATTAATTAAAATGAATATGACAACAAAACTGAAAATGTAGGGACAAAATCCCAAGTAATCAATGATTAAATGCATGGAGTGAAAAACATACATTAAGTGTATGAAAATGGATTAGCAGAGAGTATAGGACCATTATGGAATAGAGAGATTACGAAGAGTGTAATGAGTAGAGAAACACAAACTTCCTCCCCCAACATAAAGTGTTTCATTTTCCGCACTGGATAACCTGTAGGTCACCCCGAGGTCACTTAGCAACTATGAAATACACATTAAATAATTGAACATTTTTGTTGGTATTCAAGCCCATAATGTGCAGATAAATGTAAATTATGAAGCCATGTGTATTACAGCTGATTTTATACACATAATTAAATATCTCTACTTCAAATATATATATGTTTAAATTCCAGTTAACAATCTTTTTAATTAAATGTAACAATTTTTATAGATGTTTGCTAGAAAAATGAACTTTGCAACTAACGATTTAATGACAATATTTCTCAGAAAGAGAAAGAGTCAGAAGGAATGATAGGAGACTTTCTATTCAATACACTTATTACAAAATAGTGTGCAAAACAAGACTGAAGTATTGTTTACGAATACTTACGGGCTAATGCATAAGTCATGCATGCCAATATCAACGCAATTTTAATATAAAAGACGTTAGGTCCTGACATTGTAAATCTGAAATTGGAAAAATAAAGATATATCACTTAACTTATACTTAAGAGTAATTAAGATATTGAATATCAAATGTTTCAGACCTGTATCTATGGATTCACACACACACACACATACACATATAAGTTGTTTGTGTGATTTGTGGT
This sequence comes from Lepisma saccharinum, assembly GCA_022664845.1. Taxonomy (NCBI): domain Eukaryota; kingdom Metazoa; phylum Arthropoda; class Insecta; order Zygentoma; family Lepismatidae; genus Lepisma; species Lepisma saccharinum. Next base: position 70,845 of record JAGDQP010003245.1, read on the forward strand.
GAAATAGAGTAAATTCGGGCGAAATGTCCAGTGGGGTAAAATGCCCACCCCCTAAAAACACAAAAGGGAATATGAAGTGGCAACAGTGATACGATTGAATGAAGGCAACGTTTCAAATTTAGGAAGACAGAATGATTACACTGCTGTATTAGCGAATTCAATAAATGTATGTTGCACAAAGTACGGTTCAGTTGTTCTGATGCAATAGCGGGTATATACGCCATGCCATGCAGAGTTGGAAGTTGAATGAACGGAAACTATCGTGTTTGACATCGGAGTGATTTGCCCACTAACCGTCGGGGTTAATGGCCCGTGGGTGTTTTACCCCACGTATTCCCGTATTCTGGACAAGGTATTTTCGAGATGAGAAAGCCTAAATCTCGTCTCGTCGGCAACACTAGATTTTTCTATTCTGCATTTTCCAAGAGTGCCAATGGTAAGGAAGTAGGAGGAACTTCATGCTTTATAGGCTAGTTTTTGTGACTTGTATCGTAATATAATTTCCTGTAGTATGACTAGCTTCTATTGTAACATCATTTCCATTGCTATGGCCTTCCACCTTGTTTAGTATAGTGCTGGTGTACATGTGCATATTACCCCACGACGGTGGGGTACTATACCCATATCGCTCTTACTTTACAAACATCAGTGTATCCCATACAGTATATAATACTATATAATCTAGCGTCCAGGCAGAAATACTAAAAGATGTACCTCGTAATTGGAATTTGAATTTTAAGGCCTTTAGGCAACTATGGCTCAGGCCGTATGAATGATGATGGGATGAATTGGTGGAATGAAGAAAGTGAGAGGAAACGGGAGCAGCCCGACAAAACCCACGCGCACGGTGTTTGTCCACCACAAAGCTCACATGGTATGAGCAGGGATCGATCCGACGACCCCTAGCACCAGATGTGAGCGCTCTACCAGCTGAGCCACCGTGGCCCATGTATCTCGTATTTGGTATGTTCTTTATTTCCTGTAGATTTCCATTCATAGTAATAAATAAAAAATATGTACAAAAAATGGGCATTTCACCCACGATGACTATTTCAATACAACTAAAGTAAAGTCAAGATAAAGACAGGACCAGTTTAATGGCCACCGACATAGCTAGTCAAAACAAAGCACCTCACTCAACGTCCATTTCAATCCTGTGCAAGGGTTTGATTCGCTGTTAATAATTTACGTGTTATAATTTGAAAAAATTCATATCGATCAAATAACAAATGGGTGTAATGTAACGCCCTACGTTAAATGCCCTTTATATGTTTAAACGCTTTACTTACAGTGTTTTTATTTATTTAAATTGAGAATAATTAAAAGTGAATGTCTGCAAAAGAGCAAGTTGATTACGTAATGTATTATTGCTTAGTAAAATAATATATTGAATTGAAATGGTCTTTATTGAAGCAGGCGAGGTTCCGCCTATGGCTGCTCTATCACCTAACCCTTGTCAAGATACGAGAATGGTTACAATATTACAATAAGCCCATCAGCCACTAGTAAGGGCAATACAACAATAGTAAAATTACGAGAAATATACAATGTTAGTATTGTACGCGAATTACAATACAATAAAAGAAAAAAGAATGATAAAAGAATAATGCACAATAACAATAATAATAATAGTAATGATAAAAAACATACATACTAAATGCACACACACAAATACAGACGCCCAACACATGCAATATTTTCTTTTATTGGTGACAAGAGTTACATATCTACGAGAGGGGAAAAGACGTTCCAAATATATACGTATATCATTCTAATTACACAATTCCAATGAGTGAAATTCCATTCCCTTCCCCTATATATTCCATTTAACTTTTAATAGTTGCGACCAGAAAATAATTTTCTAGATAATTTTATAAATTAAATTACATTTGTAAGTACATATCGTGAAAGAATTAACTATTTATTCAACTCTACACTTTCATAACAATGACGGAAATAATTAGTATTTTTTTTTTACGTCACGAAATTAGATGTGTAAGTATTGCATTTTCTTGGTATTTATGTAAGACTATATAATAATTAAGAGTTGTTTAGATCTTGATTAAAATTTTCAGAAATCATTTTTCATTAGTTTAGTGTTGTTGCTAAGTTAATTACGAAACATTTATACCGAAATGTTGTAAGGGTGAAGTGGGAAAGATACGGAGGTCGCCTTGCATTTAGTATAGACAGTATCCCAGCGCTCGCCTAGTAAACTGCTAAGAAACTGGGAAACATTTGCTAGGAGTCCGACAGCAAATCTTGATTAGTTTTGTATCACTAGAATCGCTTGTACTTCCGTAGTAGTATTAACTATAATTACTAAACCAGGATTGCTGAGTGTTGCTTTGGCAACAAATAGCTCTTCTTTATATTACAAAAAAAAAAAAAACATACACAGGCAAAATATCTTTGCCGTGACCGCTACTACAATAAACGCTACCAATTGACAGTTAAGCGTTTTATTCACTGTACTAACATGACGCAAAATTTTCTGCTGACCTCTGTTGAGGCATCTACTCCTAGTATTGTCCCGAGGTACATTCCATTACATGTTAGGATTTGCATAAATATTCCTCAAGCGAAAAAAAAGAAACCCTTTGTGTGGAATGGTATGAATTAAACATAATTGGTAACTATCTGGTTAAGCTGAGAAGTGAGTAATCCTGCATATACAAAGAAAGTTAGCCGTCCTGTGTTAGTAAAATCCCTAATCGTTCCAATAACGAACTGAGATATCTGGACTAAAACCCACCTCGCGGGAACAGCAAATACTTCTGTGTATTGTTCAATATCTATTGTGCATAAATACTTAATGTTAAAAATAATAATGAATCTTGATTGTTTTGTGTTGAACAGAAAGAAGTGCATACTTTTGAAAATTAGTACTATAGTATTCAAAAGTTCTATCTACTGGTAGCATCATAGATATAAGAAAGCATATTGTGTAGTTATAATGCACTGAGATCGAACTCGTGACATGCTTGAATCTAATAATATTAACCAATAATTCGTTCAAAAATCTTAGTTAACAGTTACTAAGTTTCACGCGAGTTATGTAAGTGTAGCTATGCAAATACTACCTACGTTCGAGTATTTACCTTTTCTTAAAACACATACACACCCTACAGAAATATAAATGCGCAATTGTGAATTGCAAAACATGTTTAGATTAATATTGTCGTTTGAAAAGGGCGATTTATTTATTTATTTATTAATATTTAACTATCATATACAAAAGAACTTTAGTAACAACTTACGTTGATTTGTTTAAATGTCTGACTAGAAGCTTCCAACTAGTATATAAGGTTGATAGTGATGCACTAACACGGTTAAAATTTTGCTACAAATCGTTACACATGCCAATCCTTTGTAGCTAAGTAAAGCAATATAAACAGTCAAGAGTATTTGCATGTAATATATATTTACTTGTGACCTTGCAATTCGCTATTGCACTAATCTAATATTACGAGTTTCCTCATCATTATCTTCTATTTGTCGTTGTTGTTTCATCGACGGCCAACGTAAACTGCTTCCACGTGCTTCACGAGAGCGTAAATTAATTAGTTTGTTAAACTTCTGGTTGTGTATAGTGACCTTGAAACGATATGTAACACATAGTAATTCTCAGAATGTTTCGCAGGTTTATGACTGAAAAGAAAAGAAATGAAAAGAAAAGAAAGAAACAAAGCACTTTCTTGCAACTATTTCGAAAGTATAAAACATACACCGTGTAGATCGATTTCCGTGATCGTCTGTATTTCCTCTTTCTGAGTGATACCTAGTTATAGTTTCTAGTTATAATATATAGTTATAGTATTTGTACTTAAAACTGTTAATATATCCATCGTTAAAATATTGAAAGAAAGTGACCTCTGGAATTAATTAAAGGGATTAGGATTTTCTCTTATAATTGCAAAAAGGCAAACAGTGTTTATTCAGTTGTTCTTTAAATAAGTATATTTTTTCTTTTCTTTTTTTTAATGTTGTCCAAATAATAATTGCGAACTGAAAAAGAAAAAGAATTCTTTAACACTAGAGATTAGTCTTAACATTACAGATGTTTTCTGAATATTTAGATTTGTAGTATCTAAATAGAATTAGTAGAATTGTTTTGCTCTTTCAGATCTTGCTTTCGTGTTATCATGGCCATAGGTTGTGGTTTTGTTCAATTTTCTGTTATGTGCTCATTTTGAACGGACATTGTGTAAATATTTTTGGTCACAATAAACCTACAACGTACAAAGTATCCGTGATATCTGCGCAGTCGCACAAAGACATCACTCTCCTATAACAACATTCAAAGTTAGGTCCCTTGGAACTTTTTATGATCATTCATATATACTGGAGTAAGACAAAAGTCTTACAACGCCCTAGCAAGTCGAATACAGGTGAGGGAAGGAAACATTATGTTGGACATAGCTAATGTGTGTGTAGCAGTAGCGTTTTGGGGCAAGGGTTCCATGGTATCCCTAAATTTCATCTTTCTCACGCCACCTGCTTCATTGTCATCCGCCAGAGATGCGTTAGTATCAGGCTAATGACAATGTTTCTTCTTATTGATCTCATCATGGAAACAGAATAGGGCCTGATCACTGAAGGACAAAAACAAAAGGTACATTGAATACTTCTTGCACCTGTCAGGATCAAACTTACTTAGTAATTGAGATTTGTTTGGCTCGCAGCACCTGTAATATCAACCACTAACTGACAGCTGATATCGCCTGTAACTGTCGCGCGCTGTGTGTGGTTCTTTTCACAGTGGCTGCCATAAGAGCTGTTGTCGTGGGTCTCTTGCGATTGTTGGTTATAAATTACTTTCCCTACCGCACACAAATTCGGCCTTCCCAATTTATTCTCTATCTTGAAGATATTTCAGTGTGATATGTCTGATATCTCCGAATAATTGAAATCACCTGCAATAACCCTGGTACTGCGAACCCTCTCATAACCATACCATGGATTGGTCTCAGAAATTTTAACGAGTGCTAACTTACCTTGAACGGGAGAATGATAAATCATTACCTTTCGACAAATCCCAATTTTCAACGTTATTTATTGCCTTTAGGCATCCCATCAATCCAGGAGACGTCGGCCCTACGTTGGTATTTAGTTGGCGAAGGTCGGCCAACAAGCGAGCTGACGGGCTGACTCCGACGGCGGTCCGGAAAACAGCCGGAGTTCCGATCGACACTTACGGATCGCGGAAACCATTCTCAGACTACTAGTTGGTCTGGCCAAACGAAATGGGTGTTTTCAAATTATTGCGTCATTAGCCTAGACTAGTGCCATGTAAGCTTTTCTCTCTCAGTAATACATGTACGGCAAAGCTAACATCAGAAACGTATTTCCCACAAATGTCTAGCTCAGTATGACATGTTACACGAGATTCAATATAGCGGACTTTAAGATGGCGTCCATGATAAGCATATCCTCCAGCAGGTATCGTCTTCCACCCAGTTTCCATTACTGTGTGTTTACTTTCCATTCTTTCAGCAATTTAAAAATATAAGTGTATTTCCAAACTTTTCTGTCACTCTCCACAAAAAAGAATCTGACTTTTATAACATCGATATATCCCAAAGCAATTGCGCTCAAGTTGCCAAAATTAGCATGCACACATCCTTTGACATTCTAAACACGACGGGAAAGAAAATCGTGATTCCACCTATCACGATATTCACTGTACACTGCGCCCTCTAACTTCTACTTGTTCCGTTCTCTTCTTGGAACTCTAACTCTTTTCTTGGAAAACTAGTCAGTAATTTCAAAGTTATCAAACAACACATCGATCCTTTCTTCCTTTTTGCCCTCCAAAACATCCCAATTCCACGAGGATGGGATATGCCAATTGACCAAGTTTATCGAAAAAATTCTACAATGTCTTCAGGAATAAATTGTCATTCACAATATCATAATAGATTTTGTTAATCATAATAAATACAATATAATACAAAGAAACGATCAGAACTCTCCGAGCAAAAAATAATTAATTTTCTTTCCTCTGTCGATAATATTCGACAGTTTGGTTACAGTTGCAAACGATACTTTACTCTTTCGTGACAGTGGAATAAAGTAGAAGAAAGACTCAGAAAAATAAACAGTATAACGCCGTCTTGTATTCCTTTCGGGAACATGCAGGTAATACAATTTAATGTACATAAGAAAATGTTTTCATGAGAGAAAATATTAAGCTATTAACTCACTCCTTTAAAGTAGATTATTAGTTCGATTTAGTGTTCTACGAAGGAATTACATTGAGGTTCAGAAGCTGCAAGTAACTCTTGTCTCGAGATATATTTATAAAATCACAAGAACCGAAGTATCTCATTTTACAGGGTAGCAAACTTAACGTACAAGTAGTAGTTCGATTAGTTAAAATAATATGAAAGACTTGTATAGTTACAATTCCTTATTTGGGTAATGAATTTTCTTGGTTTCCGTCTCCTTTACCGCAATTACACTATTTTTTATACAGTAAAATGTTAACGTCTGTTATGTTCGAGAATAATTGCGTCGTAGAAGAAATTAGATATTTTGTAGTTATCTTTGTATAAAATTTTAGATCTATTTAATATTTGAAATATTTTGTGTAATAGCAAATTAGTTGGCGGTTTGAAGGAATAGAAATGTGTTAAGAGAGTTTGAGGGAGGAAACTTCACTAAAACTAAGACGCAAAAGACGTCATATATATATATTTCTTGACAACCCAAAGGCTTCATGAGGTCACATAGTGCATGCAACAGAGTTGAAAATGGCCTTAGCTGCAAAAAATATAGAAGTTTTGAAACTTGGCAGTTTGACACATTAAAATACCAAATTTGCGACCTCGGCGTGTTGCCGCTCGCTCCGCCATATTGAAAAATTGGCGCCAAAACAGTTTTTTTAATATCTCGCTTGAAAATCATTTCAGACCAAAATTTGTTATTACGGAAATTTATCTTTAAAAAAAATTCTCTACAAAATGTTATTTCCATTTTACTTGTAGGATGCACCGTTTAGGCGTTGGAGCCGCTTGTAGCTCTGCAGTTTCTCCTACATTGTTTTCTAATAGCGAAGGCTAAGCAACAGGGAGATTAAAATTAACATACTTGGAAAAACTAAAGGAGTTTTAAGTTTGATACAATTTCAGGTACTGAATAATACACCGAATTTGCGACCTTTGTCTGTTGCAGTTCATTCCGCCGTGTTTCAGAAATGGCGCCCGAACTGCGATAATTGACCTTATCTCCTTTCCAGTACTTCTTAGGTACAGTAGTTTCGTAAATTGACAGTTCGATACAGTTTCACGTCATGAGTGACTGATATGGTGACCTTACTGCGTTACCGCTCGCTTCACCATATTGAAAAAATGGCGCTCGAAATATGTTTTTTGACAATATCTGGCTTAAACATTTTAGAATAAAATGTGTTATTACAAATATTAATGTAAAGAAAATCTCTACATGAAAAATTATTTCATTTATTCTTCTAAGATGCACTGTTTAGGCGCTAGAGGTGCTTATAATTTTGTAGGATGCCATTATGTAACAGCAAAGGCCAAGCACTTGGGAACTGGTTCACTGAATACCATCCATTTCCAGTAAGTGATGAGATAATGTCAATAAGTACTGAGATATTTTGAGGGGAGGGAATGAGTAATCATATGTTTCAAGAGGTTGGAAATATTGGAATTTCGAACATAATAGAAGAGCACTTTGACTCTGTGAAGTTTAAATTTAACGATAACTATCGATCCACTATTGATTTTCCATCGGATGTGCATCGCAAGGAAATGAGAAGAAAATTTACAACGCAACCTTCAATTTGAAACTTCTGCGATCACGAAAGTAAATTTCCGCAGATGTGTTTTTGATGAATTAATGATAATGGTTTTCGGACAGGCGAGATTTATTAGCTAAAGGAAGAAACAAGAGTCTTCTTATTTCAATGGTCAAGAAAAGGTTCGAAGAATCAAACTACACCGCTCACCAGGCAACTGAATATGTTGATACAATGATCGTCAACACAGTGATCAGTGTATCCTCATCATCTAAGTGTTTTTATAGTAGAAGACATAGATCTACTTGTTATCTTAATAGTAACGGTCTTCTCAATGTTCATTTCGTAAAACCAGTAAAGGGAAAACCTCAGAAAAAGTTTGCTTTGAAGAAATTTTCACATTGAACCAATAGTGGCAGTTAATATATTGTTTTGAACGCATTTAGCGGTTGTGAAACGACGAGTGTAGTCTTCGACCAAAGAAAGAACAAGTTTTTGAAGGTGCTTGAAACTTCCGAAGATTTACATCAGTTTGTAAAAGTGTTTGAAGCGGAAAGTGTGGGTTCTGATACCATTGCTGTAACAGAACAATGTTTGGCTAAAATGTATGGCGCTTCTAAAAACATATATTTTTGAATACTTTCCAATAGCAACAGTTCACCACATCGGCTACAAAAAATGACAGAGTTGAATAGGTAACTGCAAGGATATGAAAGAATGGAAACTGAAGAGAAGTAAGACTGGACTTACTTCAGTCACAAAATAAAAGATTGTGCTCCTGAAGTACTATCTATTTCTCTCTCTTGTACATGCAGAAAAAAAGATGTGGTTTAAAGTTTTATCATTTACTTTTACTGCAATGAACAGTATTGCGAAAATGAGTGACTCTGAAAAAGGTGAAATAGAAGCCGTCATGAACACTCAGCCAGCATACCAAGATGAAGAGGAAGAGTATTCTTGAGAGGAGAGCGATACTCAGACAAACGCTACTGAAGTAGACGTAAACAAACCTGCTTCATACAGAGTATGAAAACGACATATCTAAATATCAATCAAACCGTGTGAACTAGGTCTATTGGAGACACCACGATAAACAAAAGTGCTCATGGTGATGAGGAAACAAATTTGGAACTTGTAGAGCTTTAATTCTTTACAACTTTTGTAAAAGGATTTTTTTCTGAAGATATACAGGAAAGATATCAAGAAACGTGTTTGGGGAAAGATTTGTAACACAAAAAGGAGCGATCACTAACGCACCAAGGTTGAAAATTCGGTATAACTCACAGTACCTCAATCTATGTCAAACTGCCATAATTTCAAAGTTGTGTATTTTTTCAAGTATGTCAATTTTCAACTCTTTGTTGCATGACCTTGGTTGTTGCAAAACATTGTAGGGAAAGACTGCAGAATTACATCTCTAGTGCCTAAACGATGCATCTTTGAAGAAAAATGGAAATAATCTTTGAGGTAGAAAATTTTATTTACATTAATATTTGTAATAACACATTTTACTCTAAAATGGTTTCAAAGCCAAATATTGTCAAAAACATTCTTCGGGCGCCATTTTTGAATATGGCGGAGCTAGTGCTAACGTTCTAATATCACAAATTCAGTATATCATCATGACGTGAATAGTGCATCCTAGAAGAAAAATGGAAATAGCCTTTTTTGTAGAGAATTTTGTGTAGATTAAGTTTCGTAGTAACACATTTTGCACTAAAGTACTTTTTAAGCGAGATATTCAAAAATAATATTTTGGCGCAATATTTTTCAATATGGCTTAGCGAGTGGCAACGCCTCGAGGTTCCAAATTTGGTATACACTCAGGACATGAACATATGTCAAACTGCCAAGTTTCAAAACTTTTTTTAAAGTAAAAGTACATATTGCTTTGGCTAACCAACTAAACACAGATATTCTGTCGAGGTTCTACAGCGGTGATGTAACTCATCGCACCAATATATTTGCAAGCGTCTTGTGAGTGTCATCTTTGTATGACATCTACTCATACGTGTAGCCATGTGACGTAATGTTACACATCATGCTAATGTGGACCACATTATATAATTAATAGCTACAGACTTGAGAGAAGAACATGTACTACTTTCTGGGATAAATGATGTTTCGAAAACAACAATTTTCATTGCTTCTTAAATTTCAACTTTAACATTCATGCCCGTAACTTGTTCTGAAAGCTCTTGACTGGGAGCATTCTGAGCACAGCTAGTAACTATTGCCAATATTGTATGATAATCACTCATTCTTTTCAGTAGTGATAAGAGTTCTTACTGCGACATACAAGATACAACAAAATAATCGAATGCAAAATTATGCCCATTTTTTCCTTGTCTAGGGAAATTTAGTTGACTGGTCTTATGATTACAAATATATATTATTAAATATTGTATTTATATTCTGTGGTATATCACATGCTAGTTATCAAGTCATCTAAAAACAAAGTGTTTGATTTTAATTCAAATGAAAGGAGCATTTGCTACACAATAATAAAAAAAATAATAATTTACCTCTAAATTTACTGAAGTCCTGAAAGAAATTTCGAAAGATTTTGTTCTTTTATCAAGGTTGGTGAATTCTGAATACAGAAAAAAATTCTAACACAGTTCTTCTTTCAACACACTGTTGTCTAATGGTTGCAACACCGCGATAAAATTTGGTGATTATTAGAGATTGCCGTTGGTGCGATGTGAGCGTAATTATGTTGGATAAGAGTTGAGACTTTTAAAGATAAGTTGTTGGTGACACTGATTTTCTGTAACTAAATCTCAAATGTGAAGTTTACACGTGCAACTGTATGGCAAAACTGGCAACTTTGGTGCACGGAGTATGTCTATCACTAATGTTAGTACATTAATGGTGAATTTGGCGTAAAATACATACGCCTAATGGTATTGTTACACTTTGAACAATTTAAATTTTGTAATTGATTGACAATTATTAGAACTTGGCATAACCTCTTTGAACAATCCCTGGTGATATTAATTAAACTGAACATGAACCACGTTTCCCTTAGATTCTTTTACATTCATTCTTACGATATATGTGTGTTTGTTCTTATGTTTCTAAAGTCTTGATTGAAATGAATGTTTTGTGTTCTTCTAGCTGTTCTTGTATGTTGTATGGTGGCTGTGTAATATAGAAAGGAAAATCTTTTCCCAGAATGTCTGTGCCAGAAACCTTGATTTCCTATCAAGGTAAGATTTCTTAGCTGCAATTGCCATGGTAAATATTTCTGGTTTGCAACAATTGAAATGTATATTTAAAACGTAAATAATTTATTTGTTTTATTGTTGTTTTAAATCAAAAGAATTATCAACAATTTGTTTTATTTCGTAAGAAAAACAGATGTTTGATGGCTTGACAGAACAAAAACTTTTGTCAGTATACACTCGTCCATGGAATAAGATAAGCAAGTTAGTAACAAGATCTCTGGTTACGTAACGAACTTGTTATTTTCCTGGCCAGGTTCAAAGGCATTAATTACCCTTTCCATTGTCTATACGATGCCATATATTGAATCCATAAGACTTCGGGAACTAGGTAATAACATCAAGTACTTTTATATCTAATTGCATTTATACCTTCATCGCATTTGCACAAACTTTCACTGCACTGCGTTTGCCTGTTTCAGAATGGATGGTTTATGGTTGTCACTAGTGTAACCGTGCATTGTATATTTCATTTTATGTGTAGCATTAGTTGCTTATTACTATTAGTGTTATTACTTTTTGTATTACTTTCAATAATTGGATAAATAAATGCCGATGAGGTGTGTTTTAGGAACGAAAATTAATCAAAGCTGCAAGTGTTAATATTAGGTTTATGTATTTCAAAAAATGACCCAGTTCCCAGATAATTCGATTACCGTAATCGTAAAACAGGATGTAATTCAATAGTATATTCGTTATTTTGACACGAACACACGTTAGTCATCGATATGAACATCACTTTTACCACCTGCAAGATGAACTATCTGAGAATTATACTTTATTGACATGTACACAGGGAATCAATTAATAGTAACTAAATACACGTATCAATTTATCAACATGCCCGCAGAGCAGAATTTCATGTGAATGTTAACATCTGAACGTATGTTGTGAAAGGAAGAAGTTTCATAATCCCATACAAATTTGAGATAATAGATAATAAAACATATTTACATATATGAATTGTTTTGATTACAACAGGATACACGTGTTAGATCACCGAGGTCAAATAAGATCGTGGCCACTGCTTGAGAACTCTTCCAATCTAATTTTACCATTTCGCAAGGCAGTCTTATTCGTTTAGTGTAAATTGGAAATATTAGAACCAACGCGCCAATCATTAGTAATGATCATTTTCGATATTATCTAAGTGTGGAAAGTACTTGAGCTGCATACCTAGGAGTGCCACGGGTCTCGCAAAATAGTTCACAATAACAAGACGTAATGTAAAAGGCAAACTCTTTGCTTAAAATAGCTTCAATATTAAGTTTAATGACCTTTTGTAACACAAACTAAAAATAAGATATATGTTTTAATAGTAAATTATACAGATGTTTTAAAGCAAAGTACTGTCCCCAATATATTTGTTCAGTCTGATTTGTGTAAAGGAATGACAATGTAATGAATCTCTCGTGAATAACTTAGTTCAGAGAAACAAAACTAAAAGGCTAAAAAAACAAAAATGTTTTGTACTAACGTAAATTACTCATAAATCGAATCCATACAACTGGTTATTTACAAAGATGATTATTAAGCATAAAACAAATTAAAGATTTGCGTTTCGAATTCTGTTGACCCCACATCATCCATACAACAATAATAATAATTATATAGTTATAACTGAATATTTTGTAAACACAACGGTAATAAAAATTCGTAGTTTTTTCAGGAAGTAAAAATTTTTTTCATTTCATTTATTAATTTGTCACTCTGATTTTGACAACAGCATACAATAACATCTTGCAAAATAAAATAGGGCTGCATTAATTTTGTTATTGAAGTCAGTGTAAATTAAAGGGGAAAACATAAATTGCATCTACTGTTTGTGTGAGAATCGCCATAAGTTTTGTGTTAAGATGAAAAAAATATGGTAGATCTTTTAAGATAATATCCATGAAGGAACGTGGCACTACTATCTACACAAGTACTTTAATACTAAAGATATGAAAACCTACTCGCAAGAAACAAATGCGAATTTATGCAATTATAACATTACTACACCCTTCTTCATCAATGTAAGTACAGTGACTTGCATTGTCTAAACTTAAAACTACGTAATAAACTGAATTTCATCCGTCTGTGAGGTATTTAAACATCAGTAGTACATCTATTTTGGCCACATTGAATGGTGGTTTCAAATTCTGTTTACAATAAACATATCCCTTTATTTTGCATGTTGATTAGTATCCGCAGGCCACTGTTAATATACTTTAACTCAAGTTGATGAAGATCGTGACGAATTCGTAGCATTTTGATTTTTTTAGGTACATATTTGGTTTGCTGGAAGCTACGGAGTAGAGAGCAAGAGCACTGGGGATACCACGGATCTTATATTGCTTAATGTTCACAACTTCAAATGGTTTAAACGTTCTTCCTGCTTCCCTTTCCTTCTCTTGATGTCATTTTCATTATTCTCTTTCTTTTCCACCTCTTTCCGCTCTAGTTGTGAACGCTAACAATATCAATAACTTCATACTGTCAGTCTCTCAATTTGCTCTTACTACACTGCCTTTTTTTTTATGGAAATTGATATGGGATTGCATTTTCTGAGGTCTATAAGATTGTAATCAATGTAATTTCCGTTAAACCTGTTGAACCACTGAGTAGAGCTCAAGTTCCTCACTCCAGGGTTACCAATATCTGGAAATAAAAACATTAGAACTACTGTTTTATTTGTACATAAAGAAAACGTTAATTATATACAAAATGACCGATAGTTGAATAACGTGGAAACACATAATATACAAATTATAATGCATTACTAGTTAATGAAGATTGGAGGAATTACACCAACAATATAATCAAACGATGGTAACAAGAATTAATTATTGTAAAATAATCAACGATAATCGCATTCTTCGGCTACCAATTAAAGAAAAGAAAACAAATATTAAAATCAAACAGTATAGTAAATGTTAACAGTAAATTTTAAAAATAGTATAAATATATATTACATATATACCCGTCGAGATTAGTAACTATAATTGTTAACCCTTAAACCATATTGTTACTTAATGGTATTTATTTAAACCACACTAACAAAAACAAATTGAAGTATTATGGTATTTGAAGTAATTTGCTAATTACAGTACATGGTAAAATTTGAAAAAAAAAAAACCAACAACAACTGAATATTAAAAAAGGTTTGAGATTATACATGATAGTACAATTACAATCAATCTTAATTATAGTAAGAAATGTATTGCATATACGTATAGAATTAAATGAATTATTGATCGATAGGCCATATTATTAATAAACTACAGCTGCAAATCAAATAAATATATAATTGCTGCTTATTGTAATATCCACAGTTGCCATATTTCTCAAGCTCGAAACCGGGATTCCTCGCTTAACGGATGTCAATACGCAGATAAGCAATACAAATTTATACTGTGCATTTTCCAGAATTGTCATTCTAAACAATGAGACACGTGGTTTATTGTTGTAAAACTTGAAAAGAATCAAACAAACTTACACTACAGAAATATAAGTATACGCAAAGACACGGTAGCGAAATAAAAATCTGTAGCTTACGTTATAGGCGTACTTTCCAATACTTTTGTCTCACCGGAAGAAAACAAGAAAGCGACAGGGATGTCTCAAAACTGGTACTGCCACGGTCAAACTGGAACATCTGGCAATTAAAATTGCCCAATATAGTAAAAGTTAATACAGAAGAGTACTACAGTTGGAGTAACTAAAATTGATCTTGCCTTGTAATTTGTGCATGGTGCAACTTGCTCATTCAATGAATTAGTCGCAATTATCTGCCATTCTGGTTAAAATATATTTTAATTTGTCTTTTGTTCTGACCGAACTGTGTTGTCGCACATTATACTCAGGCATTTCAATTATTAATATTTCCAACAAGTTAATAGTTTGAATTCAACATGCAAGTAAATTTGCAATAAAATTCCTATCCGTTTCTTACTTGCGTTCATACAATGATTCAATTTAAACGTGTATATTCCAATAGCTGTATCCCTGAGAGTAGTTTAATTTTTTTAAAGAACGCAAGATGTCCTAACTAACAAATACGAGAGAAATTCCTAACAAGTCATATTTCAACAGAAATTTACTTTTGTGTACGTAAATCATTATTGCTGTTTTTTTGGTAATCTAAATTGTTCAATTTTCATAATAAAAAAAATACAATATACCTTTTTTACTTTTTACAATATATGCGTTTCCCTGTTGAAAGTTCTATAGTTATATTTATTTTCCCTCAAGATTGTATAATATTTAATAATAAAATCTTACGAATCGGAAAAATGCTGTATTGTGCTTCTTACATATTAAATAGACAACATTTGTGAAATGATCACGAATAATAAAATCTTGGACAACGATTCAAAAATACTGATGAATGTTGTCCAATTTGAAAAGCATAAATGTGACTGAGAAATTTGACACACTGGTGTGTTACGTTCACCGTAAATGGCATTCAAATTTTTCAGCTACCGATAAAATAAACAATTTCAAAATTTCTTGTATCTCATTTGATACATATTCATAGTAGGAATTATCGGTGCACAGAAAGTAGATACTGAAGCTTCTTAAGGGGTAATTAAATATTGTTTATTCGATGATATAAAGACGTACCTCAATTTGATAACTTTCAGGAGAATAGATAGATTTTTTAATATGTTTGACAAAACGATATACAATAAATTAATATAGATTTTTCCTATGCTTAAATGTTAGGTTTAAGGAAGTGTCCTGTAACTTATGAAATGTCAGCTGATGAAGTAGCTGCACACGCAATTTTCATTTAAAAAATATATACCGTAAAATGGGTCTACTTAGGAAGTCTGGAGGTTCTTGGAAATCTGACATATAAACAACGATATTTGGAAATAATTAACTGTGATGAGTAAGCTAATTTTTGTTAAAGGCGCTTTTGAGGATAGAAGTTTTATGTTTGATGTAAAGTGTCATACATCCTTCTGTTGCTGAGAAAAGTAATAACACTTCAGATGTTCTTACTGTCAAGAATATACAACTTCTGGGAAATCGTGTTTGGAAAACACTTCTACAGTTGAGAGGAGAAGTCAACACTATAACATGTCAAGAAGCATACAGTTTCTAACAAAATAACATGAGTTTCATTACTTAGCCATTGGAGCTTTTATTTTAAAAAACATTTACAAAACGTACTTCAATTTTCAGGTGGAAGTTAAGAGAGATAATATTGTTGAAACTCTGGCCTGACAAACAAAAGAACAAAGGGAGGAGAAACATGAGCTTGAATTTTACTTAAGAAATTTTAAACTGTTATGTTGATATATTGTCTTTGCACAATAACATCAGTAGGTTTTGAATTTAGCATTTTGTCCAATTTTGTACTTTAGTGTTTTTCTAGCATTCTTAATGAGCTATTTAAATCCAAGTTCATGTTAATATCTTACCACTGCAAGATGACGTAAATAGTTTCTGACGTCTGAACTTACTTTCAGTTGTTATGCTTTAATATTTAAGCATTATAAATGTGAAAAGGAAGTCAAAACTATTATTCTGACATGTATTACTCCATAATAACATAAGGTGTTTCTGACAACAGATTGTTTGTAATTTTTAACTTACATTTTTAAGATTTTTATAGCATAAGTAGTGTGCTAGTGCAGCAGATTGGTGAAATATTTGACACAATTGTGCCTTTAAATGATAGAAGCATGCGACTTACAGCATCGATAGTGCACACAATTCTGAAGATTTTAAGATATAGAAACATCTCACAAGGAAGGGTCATAGTGGTTGTCGCACAAATTCATTGCATACATAGCGCATCTGATAGAACATGATGAGATATGGAGATCACTAAATATTAAGGTGCTAGGGAGAAGAGCTAGGAGTCCTGGAACTTGAAATATAAAAAATATAATGGGCAGTATACAACTTGAAATCGAATATCTTAAAAATGGTAAAAGCAATCAGAATGAAACTTTACGAACTTAATAAAGACAGAAAGTAGTAACGAAATGCATAAACAGTGTTCCCATCCATCAAGCAGTGTTTCCAACTCACAATAACATGTATTTTCTTCAAATAGCACTATATATTAATTAATACAAAATTTAAAAGTACTAGTAAGAAAGAAAAACATAGCAATCTGGCGACGCAGTGTTGCAAACTATGGACACTATAACAAGTTTAATGTGAAGAACCGATATTGTCACGCTTGAATCTTATATATTTTCTAGTTTGCAACACTATGGTCTGTGCTTTACTTTATGTTATGCATCCTGACTAGAGGATACGAAATGTGCAATAAACAAACTATTTGAAATATTTCAATTCTATAATAGGTTGGCAACATTGTCAACCGGTGACATGGCATTCGGGCTTCTGATATTCATCATCTTGACAAATGAATTCTTCCAAAACGAAAATCATGAATAATGTTGCCATCTGCAAGGCAGTGTTGCCAACTTATAACAATAAATTTACTGTAAATATAACTATATATCAGTTAATATACGTTGTAAACGTACTCGTAGGAAAGAACAAAATAGCAGAGTGTGAAATGCTACATACTTTTGGAGATACACATGCTGACCATGGCCAATCTACGTAATTGATATCTCGACACAGCTCTAGAAATTGAAGCATGAAATGTGTAATATTCTGAATACAAATGTAGTATTAATAGTATAACAACAACAACAAAATAGAAGAATACAAATTGTCTAACAAGCAGAGTGGTGCACCAATTAAGAAAACTACACGAATAGCAATATGCCACACATGTTGGTTTTCGCTTATGTTTGAACAAAACCAAGGTGATTGTTTTTGAAAAAGGAAAGATATGCGGCACAATTTGACATATTATGCGGTACCGTTGGCTCTAGCTGGTAAGAAGAGCGTGTATGTAGGAATAGTAAAGTATCTTGGAAAGGCGGGAGAAGAAACCGGGTCTGTTAGATGTATAGTAGTCGCGAGTGCGAATGGTTACGTTCATGTTTGGCGTTTTTTTTTCGTGCTGATATTTGAAGAACAGAAAGACAATTTTGATTTTGAACAGAGGATAAGACATGTGTTGCAATTTAACATAGTTGGAACAGTTTGGAAAAATGTGTTTACGTATGAAGGGCGTAGTTTCAAGAGAAAAAGTAATATAGTATTTCATAAAATAACACATAATGTGAGTAAGCGGTTTGCTGTAGATGATTCCGATGTACAACAGAAAGCCACAGAATTTGTTAATGAAGTTAAGGATTTCATTCAAGAGCACAAATTATCTCCTACTCCAGATGAAATAATCAATGCCGATTAATCCAGATTCGATAAAGAGTGCTTGCAGAACTCTTTCCTTTAACGGAAACAAGACGATCTTTGGTGCCATGGGTTCAGTTGTAGCAACAACGCATTCATATATCATAATGCCAGTTATTGTGATGGATGGTACGTTACTTCCACACATGTATGTTCTCGTCTCGGAGCCCAATGGACATTTCCAAGCTAACATGACTCACGAATTAATGAATGTGAAAGCATATGCAAGCAAAACAACAGTTGGTAACGCTAGTTGTCAGTGTGACTGCGTGTTAAGTGCTTCGAATTTTTTTAAACTAATAGTAATGTTGACGGTGGACGAATTAGAACATATCGAGGAATATCTGTAAGGAATGTAGATTTTTTTTTTTGTATTTTTGTACTGCAGCATGTTACTGAAATATATTGAAACATACATTTTCCCTACCCATTTTTCTCGATCTCGAATGTAAACAAACTAGTATAGGATTGCAAACCAAATTATAGAAGGTATCAGGATTAACTATGTTGCCAGTTCATATTCGTTTCCGAATACCGTCCACCTTCAGCAAGACCAGCACTTAACATTATTACAAGATAGTGTTGAATTTTAATTTTACTTTCTCTACATGGTCATTTGCAGGAATTGTAACAATCCAATTTCGAGACAAGATTTAATTTGAAAGTGTGTAGGGACATATTTCATAGTGTTTGCGTTAATATGAAAGAAGAGGATGTGACAATGTGTGGCGATGTAAAAATCACGACCAAGATCATTGTCAAGTGACAGTAGCGGAGTTAGCGGGAAAACCCCTACGTTAGAAGAAGTATATCTGTTATTGATTACTATAAGGAAGGAGGTCAACCACATTAAATCGTGCAACAAGAATCTTGAAGATGATCTCGGAACTTCATTGGATGTTGTCCATGAAAAATTGGACGAAAATTCTAAATTTTTAAAAGAAGCAAAATGAAGAAATAAAGAAATGTATGAATGTTATTGAAACATTTAAAGGTGAAAATTCCTTACTGAAGAAAAAAAAAACAGGTTGATAGGTTGGTATCACAGCTACATGATTGGATCAGTGTGGAAGGAGAAATACTGTAAAGTTGCATGGTATTCCTGTACTTCCTGATGAAGATATTAACTCAATTGTCAAAAAAAAAGTTGGGTCTGATTTGGGTTTCAACGTAACAGATAGTATGTTAGACATTTGTCAGCTTATTAAAAAGACACCAACTGAACCAATTCCAGGTATAGTAGTTAAGTTTGTAACGAGATGTGATAAAGACGCTTTTGTCAAAAAGAGGAAAATTAAAATAAATTTAAATTGTAGAGACATTGCATACACCACATAGAAAATTGATATTTAAGGAGGCTAGTAGGGTAAAAAGAGATAAAAACTATGATTTTGTTTGGGTAGATTATGAGGGTAATGTCAACTGAAAAAAGTGATACTTTTATCTATACGCTTAGTACTGTGGATGAAGTTAAAAAAATTGACTTAAAATGTAGATATGAGTGGTGAAGAAACATTATCGTTTCATTATCAAAACGTTCGAGGAATAAGATCTAAATTAAATGAATTATATACAAGCGTGATTGCCTTCCATTTTGATATAATTCTTCTAACGGAAACTTGGTTAACGGGCAATATATACAATGGTGAATTTATAGGTAATAGGTACAACGTGTATCGACAAGATGGAGAAAATAGAAATGGAGGAGGAGTCCTTCTTGCAGTTGAAAGATTATCATGCAGAACATATACCCATATATATTGATTTATTACCGGTAGATGTAGTATGTATTAAATTAAATCTATTACATAAAGCTTATACATTCTTAGTATATATCCCGCCTAAAACAAAAGTTGATATATATTACGAGCTGTTATAAAAAACTGAAGATTGTTGACAATGAGCATAATAATTTGCTACTTTTTTGGGATCTTAATATCCCATTAATCACTGACTCGGAATATAATCTTCTACAGGGCGATTCAACAAGTTTCGCTTTATCGAATTGTTTCTCACTACTCAACTTGAGCTTATTTAATTCTGTGAAAAATAGTTAAGGAAAACCTTAGACTTAGTTATCGCTAACATTGAAGGTGGTATAGATATTTATAGGTGTTTTTATTTATTTATTTATTAGAAGTTAGCAGGGATACAGCAAACGCCATTTTACACGTTTCTTGTAACAAACAATAACAATAATAATAAAATAATATAACAACAAAGACTTATGCAATAGGAAACAATACCATTTCTTTTTTCATTCATTCGTTCTAGATTCATATAACAAGATTTTAGAAATTTACTTTTACTGAAGCAGAAATCTGGTGGCAAAGGAAGAGTATTGTAAAAATGTGATAATCTGTATACAAGAGATCGCTGGACCAAACACAATCTCGGTTTTGAGAGGTAAAAATGTTGTGAACGAGAATTTTGTCTGAGTACTTTTAGGTTAAAAAGTGGAAGAAGGTCGTTGGTCCTGAGTGCGCAGTGCATTACTTTTATAAAGAAATTTTAAGTCATTTAGTTTTCTTCCTGTGTCTATATTTTTCAAGTCAAGAGAATTCAAAATGTCTAGGTTAGATTTGTGTTGAAAGTTGGGTACCCTGTGTTGTACAATGCGGATAAAGACATTTTGGAATTTGTGCAATTTAGATAAATTGGTTTCACAAGCCATAGACCAGATAGATGAACAGTATTCAATAGTAGGAAGTACACAAGTGAGAAAATATGACCGAAGAACTCTGAAATCGTTAATATTGGTAAACCTGTAGAGAAATTCAAGAAGTTTGAGTGCTTTCGAAGTTACGAATTCAATATGAGGAGTAAAATTGAGTTTTTCATCAAATATGATACCCAGGTTTTTGTAATGGTCTACCCATGGTATATTAGATGAGGCTAATGTGTACGAACATTTTGTGTTATGGGTTTTCAGTGAGAAACGCATTGCAGTAGTTTTGCAAGGATTGACTTTCAGTAACCAGTTATTGCACCACATTTCAACAGAATCTATAGCGGCTTAAAGGAAGAAATTATCTTCAGTACATTTAATTGTCTTAAAAAAAATTCAGTCATCAGCGTAAAGAAGTACCGAGCAAGAATTATCTATCTGTTCACATAAGTCGTCAATGAAGAGGGAATATAAAACTGGTCCTAAGGAACTTCCTTGAGGGACACCTGAAAGCATGGGGAGCCACTTGGATGTGCTACCAGAGAAGACGACACGTTGTTCTCTGTCAGACAACTATGATGTTAGAAGCTGAAGAAGGGGTCCGTATATACTAAATCTGGAAGCAAGCATGTGTATAAGAAGTTTGTGATTGACAGTTTCAAATGCTTTGGAGAAGTCTAGGTATATGACCTCAAGTTCTTGTCTATTTGCTAGGGCATCCGTGGAGTGAGACAGTAGGACAGATAAGTTGGTTTCACAGGATCCATTCGGTACAAAGCCAGGCTGGGAGGGAAAAATAAACGGGAGGACATGATTTTAGATCCTGTCTGTGATGATTTTTTTCACAAATTAAACCGAGGGCAGAAAGAAGGGAAATAGGTCTATATGAACCAACACAGGATTTTTCACCTTTTTTGTAAACCGGAGTAATAATTGCTTGTTTCCAGGAGTTTGGGAAATAACCCTCCGAGAAACACATATTGAAAAGAATGGTGAGAGATGCAGACAAAGGTTGGGCTAGTTTAATAAAAAATATGGAATTTATTTTGTCAGGTCCAGAGGCTCTGGAGGATTTTAGAGATGTTAGAAGACGATACACTTCCACAGCGGCTGAGTTTATATATGATATGCAATGGGGAGTTGAGTTTATTCCTTTAATGCGTGAATAATTGCATCATCCGTCGCTAACCTGTCAGTGCTATTTAAAAAAGTATCGAAGATAGTATTAAGCCCAATAACCCTTTATAACTACAGTAAAGCGGATTAAACTTATATAAAATGTTAGATACAAAACTTGGTAACTGTACTTGAAAGTAGCAACGCTGATGAAACTGTGGATCACTTTTACGATATTTTAAATTCTGTCATAGACAATAGGGGTGGGCGGAACCGGATCCTGCAGGAACAAAGAACCAGATCCTAAAGGAACCGGTTCTGAAGGAACCGGGCACCCGGTTCCATGATCCGTATCCGAGATCCAGATCCAGTTTCAAGATGCGGATCCGAGAACCGGTTCCAAGATCTGAGAACTTGTTCCAGGATCCGGGTACCTGGTTCCAAGATCTGGATCCTCAGTTCTAAGACTTGGATCCGGATCATTGGTTCCAAGATCTGGGAACGGATACCAGGTTCTAAGATCCAAATCCGAATCTAAACTTTGTTTAGAAGAAACGGATCTTCGGTTCTGAGATGGGGTCTGGAAACTGGATTTAGGTTCTGATGAGCCATTCATTATGTCATTGAAGTTCAGGAATATAGTATTTGTCGTTCGGTTGTCAAGAAACCAGTTTCGATTTGTATCGATGTGCCATATGAATGTTTTCGTAGAGAACGAGCTCGATCCCTACTCATGCAATGCGAACTTCCTAGTAAACAAACACAGTATACGTTGGTTTTCTCGGTGTTCTCCCGTTTCCTCCAATTTTTTATTCCACCAATTCATCTCATCACCATCCATCTGATCTGAGCCAGAGTTGCCTAAAGATTTAAAAAATACAAATTCATACAGAATGAATCAAATTAAAATCAGGCAAATTTCTGCTCTAACAATTAATAAAAAAGTATACATAAACAAATTATCATCCTACATTCGGATAAATTAATTATCCTGACGTTTCAAATTTATTTATGGCCTTTAGGCATCTCAAATTGAGACCAGGATAGGATAGTGGAAAGTATGTTGAAATGTAGTTGGCCAGGGCTAGTTAGTAGTTACTATCTCACATTTTCCTGTTATGCCTGAGAGAAACCCGGGAAAAACCTTCTTCAGGATGGTCGGCCGCTGGTATCGAACCCACAACATCCCGAATATAATGTCAACGCTTTATCGCCCGTTCAGTTTGACACTGTATTTGCGAACAGAGTTTATCATGAAATCCCAAACATAATAATCGAGATTTTTTACGAATTTGTTTCACTGAATTTGTAACTGTATATACGCAAACGTTCTACCCTTCATAATATTGCAGCTTTGCAGGAACGTTTAATGAATGTCAGGTTCAAAGTTGTGTTTGGCTTACCCTGTACTTTAACACAATCTGAATAACATCACAATTATAAATATACGAAATTCATATCTAACGTTATTCTAATCCAGCTTATGATAATCACTGATGAAGCTATCAGGGAAATAGTGCTGTGATCTAAAGGTGGTCTGTAGCAGTAAACGTAAACTTGTAAACTTGCAACTTCAATTTTCTCTTTCCCCTAGTGAGGAGAAAATCAACAATACCCTATTCTCTTTATATTATAATGTTCAAATTAGTCAACCACTAAACCTAAAAACTTAAAATTAACGTCGTTCGGAAGCCCTTACAAAGAGGAATATAAGATTTCAGTAGAACCTTCAACACCATCATAATTTTAACTTTTTCAAAATTTCTCATTTTGTTAGGTGAAATAGATATACAAATAAATTCACGTAATAACAAATGCAAACCTAGATATACCTCATGAGGTCTTAATGACGTATGTCTATCTTCCACCGCAAAAAATGTTTTATTTTACAGGATACATTAATAATGGAAAGAAAATAGGACCATTCAGTTACCGTGCTAATGACTTATTCCCACATTTTAAGTTAACACCAGGTGTATGCATAAGTAGTTTCCGGTTTACCTAAGAGATGGCGCCAGCGAAAAGTATGCAGCGTATTCATTTGACACATACTTTTTGTTCGTCTGACATTAAACTACAAACACACACAAGCTGAGTCCGCCAAACACTAGCGTCTTTGTTATATCGTTCAGTGATCATGTCGAAGTTTGTACCTGAAAAAGAACATTTGCGGCACGCATTGCTTTTCTTATTTAATCAAAAGAGAAAGGCTGTTGAAAGTCATCGTGTGATTTTAGAAACATATGGTAAACACGCTCCATCGATTAGAACATGTGAGACATGGTTTTGACAATTTAAAAGTGGTGCGCTCTCGGGTACACCTCAAAAGTGCGAAAACGAGCAATTGCAGGTGTTATTTTAGGATGACCCAACTCAAACTCAACAGCAATTGGCAAAAACATTAAATGTGTCACAAGCAACAATCTGCAGACATTTACGAGCAATGGGGAAGATCAATAAACTTGGTAAATGGGTCCCACACGATTTGAATGAACGTCAAATGGAAAATCTCAAAGTCACTTGTGAAATGCTGCTTCAACACCACGAAAGAAAATCTTTTTGTATCGAATTGTGACGGGTGACGAAATATGGATTTATTTTGAAAACCCGAAGCGGAAAAAATCGTGGCTTTCACCTGGCGAAGACGGTCCTTCAACACCAAGGCCAAATCGCTTCGGCAAGAAAACCATGCTTTGTGTTTGGTTTGACCAGAGCGGTATTGTGTATTATGAACTCTTGAAGCCCGGCTAAACCTTTAATGCACAACGCTATCGCCAACAAATGATTAATTTAAATCACACATTGATCGAAAGACAACCGGAATGGGCCCGAAGACATGGCAAAGTGATTGTGTTAGACGACAATGCGCCGTCTCACACAGCAAAACCAGTGAAAGACACCTTGAAATCGTTTGGATGGGACATCCTTCTGCACCCGCCGTACTCCCCAGACCTGGCGCCATCTGACTATCACCTCTTCGCTTCAATGAGACACGCGCTCGCAGAGCAGCACTTCAGAAATTTCGAAGACGTTGGAAAATGGCTCGAGGAATGGTTTGCCGCAAAAGACAAGCAGTTTTTCTGCATGGTATGCATCAATTACCTGAAAGATGGGCGAAATGTGTAGAA
>JAGDQP010003246.1:1250-33507 GCA_022664845.1 Lepisma saccharinum
CATACTCTTTGTTTACACGCTACTATGTCTACAAGTCTAGCTCCCAGAGGCTCTGAAGTAGAACAGTTGCCGTTGCAATTAGTACAATTGCATTCACAAAAACGTTCTGCACAGTATTCGTAGTTGCGTTTTAAGAATAGTTCTCTACCTTCAGAAATGGGAGGAAAATATACGTAAGAGACTATAAAGTTGCAGAAATAATGGTTTCAACATTGGAAAAAATATTTTTCTGGACTTCGTTTTTGTCTTAAAGTGTATTTCCCAGAGCAAAATTTAGAAGTTACGAATATTTATGTGTTTTTAAACTACTCTGTTTTTCATTCTCTGCATGTGTTTAAAATGAATCCCTCGCAAGAAGGATTTTCCAGGATTATTGCATTTTAATTCCTAATATTCCGTGAGAATACTTGGTATAATGAAAATAAATAGAGGAAGTATTTCTAATATATTCCCATAGAATAAACATAACCTTGAACATTAGAGAAAGGTGCACGTTGCACTGCACAATCTTGTATTTAAACGCTACAAGGATAAAAGGTATAGTAGCAGCAGCAAGTTAAAAAGTAATTGGAAAGTTAACAATATTCCTGAAATCTTACCCGATGCGGACATTGACATATAAAATGCATACTCCATGTATTGAAATTATCCAGGCATGAGTTATACTGGCGTATAGTGAGAATACCAGGTACGTAAATATGAAACCGGAATTTATGTACAGAAAAGACACAGTGATTGGATGACAATGCTAAGAACTATTTTATTCGAAGTGTTGGCCATCGGTAGGGATACATTTCTGCCATCGTTCCGGCAATGTGTGGATGCCAGACCGAAAAAAACTGTGCCTCTTGTGCTACAAACCAGTTATCAAGCCATTTTCGTAAGATGTGAAGCGCTGGTCAGCAAGTGCGTCTCCTATAAATGCAAATAAGTGAAAATCGGAAGGCGCCAACTCTGATGCGGAAGGATTTCTCAGCCAATTGTCGCAATCGTTTTTGCTGTGTGAGAGGGTGCATTATCATGAAGCACAATCACTTTATGTTGTCTTTGGTCATATTCTGGTCGTTTTTCACGCAAAGCTTGATGCAAATGGATCATTTGTTATCGGTAACGTAGCGTATTAACGGTTTCGCCAGGTTTCAGCAGTTCATAATAGATCACTCCCTTCTGATCCCACCAAATACAAAGCATTGTCTTCCGTCCATAGTGATTTGGTCTTGCAGTCGATGTCGCCGGTTTTCCTGGAGTTACCTATGATCTTTTACGCTTAGGATTCTCGAAATAGATCCACTTTTTGTCACCAGTCACAATTCGATCGAGAAATGATTTCTTTTGGTAACTGGCGAGCAGAATTTCGCAAGTGCTCTTTCGGTTTTCCTGCTGTCGTTCAGTCAATGCATGTGGAACCCATTTTCCCACCTTCTGAATCTTGCCCATGGCTTTTAAACGTATGGAAACTGCTTCTCGTGTCACATTTAATTGATCCGCGAGTTGTTGTTGCGTTTGAGCGTCATCCTCATCCAACAAAGCTTTCAATTCGCTGTCTGCAAACTTTTTCAGTGGTCTTCCCCGTTCTTCGTTTCTCACGTCAAAATCACCTCTTTTAAATTTTGTAAACCACGCCACAGCCACGCATAGCACTGTGACTTACCAAGAGCATGATCACCGCAAGCTTCGACAAGCATGCGATGCGATTCTGCAGCAGTTTTCTTTAAATGGTAACAGAAAATCAATGCTGTCCGTACACCGTAGTTTGTAGGTACAAATTGCGCCATGTTCAACACTATTAAACACTACACTATGACATGAAAGTTGTCTGGTTGTGAGTTGCAAATCGTTATCAGCAGTCAAAACAAGCAAGTGGCGCCAAGGACGCAGTTTTACGGTAACCACAGTGATAGCTAACGCCGTCTATGTACAAATTCCGGTTTCATATTTACACACCTGGTATATCTCCCTTTCTATTGTGTAGAGCCTATATTTATTCCGTACTCTCTGGGAGTATTTATTCAGTTATTTAACTTTTATTTAATGGCCAAACAGGTGATGTGGGGTCGAAAGTCCCTCGCATATCTAAGGGACAATATTCCTTGGAGTAAAGAAACCCAAAGGTTACCTCGGCGAAGGTATTTCGGGAACATAACACTTAGTGTTTCTGTATTTCTCATTTACCTTATATTTATGGGCCAGACACTCAGCTATGCCTAAGCCGTAATATGTCTAAGGGACTGCAAGTGACAGGTTCAAGTCATGGGTGCCTATCTATGAGTTAAATTTTAAAAAAAACTAGATGCTTGTTCCCGTAATACTTTTTTCCGTGACTATATCATCTTCTTGGACATTGAATGTAGGAGTCAGAACCTATACTGAAATATTCGCTGTTTCGAAAATCAAGTGGTGTGGTTATAATATTAAGAGGCGAAAACATACACTACACAATACCACACCACCTCCACCACCACACACACACACATGACATTCTTATTCCTCATTTTCAACCTCCTTTGGCAGTTACATGAAATGTTTACAGAACTACTTTGTAAATAGATGTCAATTTCTTTTGTAAATTTCAAACTATGTAAATGTTTTAATCAATCGTAATAGGATACAATCATCGATACAATATCTGAATACAATCATATTCAGAAAAAGGGGGGAAACACAAGTAAGCGAAATGAGTGTGTAAGCAAACAAGCAATAAGAATAAGCTGATGTGTTGGATCGTTGTATAACAACAGATTTCTGAAGTGGTTATTAGCTTGATTAGCTAGGTTCACTTTCAGACTGAGAATCATAGGTTCGCTTTCCACCTACGCCAGCGTTTTTCAACCTTTCTCATCCTGCGACCCATAAAATTACGATAATTCAAAACATGACCTTTGATCTGCTGTATTTGATAATAAACATCCTAATTACATTATTCAAAACTATTCAACAAATTACATTCTTTTAGTAGACCCTAATTATTAAAAACAATAAGCAAAATAAAACATCAACTTCGAAATTTATTAGTTTTAGCCTACAAACCTCAGTTAAATTTATTTTTTCACCTCTTGCGACCCCTTTACACAAAACTCACGACCCCTCTGGGGCTCGCTACCTCCACGTTGAGAAACCCTGACCTACGCCAATATAATTTTCTTTAAAAATCGTAAAATATTCTATTCATTTGATAGATTCATTTGGGGGAATAATATACATCAACCTCATTTATAAAACTCCAACTTACCTTAGAAAGTAGGAGGAATGCAACTCGTATTTTGGAACCATTATTCTGCTACTCAGAAACTGTTTCATTGTCCATTCAATGCGACCTGATAAAAGTTTACTTAAAGAAATGCAATTCTAAAATAGTATGATTTACCAAAATCAAGAAACCAGTGATATTCCTTAGATGAGAACAATGTGGACTTAGATCGAGCAAGAACAAGAAAGCTCCGTTAATTTCTCCTGACCACCTGGTATGATATGTCTGTTAGCTACCTTAAAATATTGGACCACTTAATTTTGATTCCTTCATGTCTAATGGAGGTTTGCGCCTAAACGGAAACAGGTACAGAGAACCTGACTTCAAATTTGGGTTCAGCGATCTCGATGTATCCAGGCGTTTCTAATTTGGTGTTTAAAATTGGCAGACACTTTTCATTTGGTTAACCTTCTGCATTTTAAGATTTCATGCAAGTGATTAAATCAGAGGTGTTGAACCTCGCGAGGTCCGACCTCGACCTCAAACCGCTAGGTAGAGGTTGAGTGAGCTCGAGGTTGAAATGAGTTCGCGAGTTCGAGGTTGAGCGAGGTCAAGGTCGAAGTGAGATCGCGAGGTCGAGGTCGAAGTCCTGTCGCGAGCTCGAGGTTAGAGTCCCGTCGCAAGGTCGAAGTTGAGCGAGGTCGAGGTCAGAGTCCCGTCGCGAGGTCGAAGTTGAGCAAGGTCGAAGTCGAAGTGAGATTGCGAGGTCGAGGTCCCATCGTGAGTTCGAGGTTGAGCGAGGTCGAAGTCGAAACCCCGTCGCAAAGTCGAGGTTGAAGTCCATTGGCGAGGTCGAGGTTGAAGTTTAAAACAGAAAAAGAGGGCTGTCGAGGTATAGTGGTTATAGTCACTGAACCAGTTGTCGAGTTATTAGACTGGAAACTCAGTCTATCTCGAGATTTTGTCCATTCATGAGTGGTACGTTTTCAAATGACGTCATTAATTAAATGAAATCTCAGTACTCATCATTGTCATCAATCGACAAGATCTCGAGATCGCTGTCCATAGTATTTCGTAGTAATTTGTAAATACAAGTGCGCTGTGTTCTAAGAATTTTGATATTGCTCTTAGAGTTTGAAAAATGGGAAAAGTTGGGGCGAGCGCGAGGAGTGTCTTTAATGATTAAGGTGGAGGGCCAGTCATCCGAGGCTGTGCGGGTCGAATTGAATTTTATTTATTGCTTTAGGCATCTAAATCTCAGGCGAGATAGGGGAGGGAAAAGGATTCGGGAAGGTCGGCCAGGGGCTAAGTTAAAGGTCCACCAAGGCATTTGTCTGATGTGAGTGAGGAAAAACTCTGGAAAACATTAGTCTGAAAAAGATGGCCGGCCGCTGGGATTGAAACCATAACCTCCCGAATGCTATGCCAACGCTTTACCACTAAGCTACGAGGCCGTGTGGGTATTGTAAGTTTTAACACTAAGTTTACACTCCGTGATTGAAATGACGGTCCCTAGGTGCTACTCCAGGAGAGAAAAAAGTAAAGTAAATTTATCACTTAAGTTTTAGGTCCCTTGATAGCGAAGTTATAACTAAAAGAGACCTTATAATCCCGCTCATTCTGTCCGTCCGTGAACAGAAATGAAATTTCAGGAACTACAAGGGCAGAGAGGTGCGTGGGGTGTTGTTGGAAAGGATTTTATCAAACTGGCCCAGGGAAAAAAAAATGAACTGTGACTCAGTCGCGCGACCAAGTCACCTAGTGTGAGGCAGGAATCCCTCCGAACATTTGTACAAAAAGAAAAAAAATGAAGTCACATCAGTCGGTGACTCAAGTTTGAAAAGGCAGGAGAGTCCATCTTGAGTGTGGTTTCTCCAGGGCTCTTCCTTTAGTCACACAGGCAAATGCCGTGATGTTACTTAATTTAAGGTCGTAGGTTCTTTTCTAGTTTTCCCAGAAGAGTGCTCGCCAAGTTACATCTTTCCGCGGGCTTATTACGGAGTTAACCAGATATGTCTGTTCAAGCCATTGTGTAAGTCGAATAATGAAATAAGTAAGTCCATACAACCCGTCACTTCACAATAACCAAAGTTTGATTATTTCATTGATCCAGACACGTGTTTTGATCAACACTTTGTGAAGTAACCTTATTTATTATGGAAATTTTACATTTTCTTTTATTTATATTTCGATAGATAAAATAGACAAAATGAGTTTATGGGCGGTAACAGCATTATGGCTTACGCCCGCCACGATACGACTTATATTTCGAAGCAACACTTTTTTTCTCTCGTGTGTTTCATAGTTCATACTTCATAGTATTCCATCTTAAATCGCCTGACTAGTGTATACAACGCTGGCTACAGTGAATCAATGAGCTACAGTTCATTAGAAAATATATTTAACTATAAACCAGAAGTTTAGCTACTCAAGTCAAATCAAATTAAAAACTAGTGTTTTCCACATTAAATTTTCCCTTAAAAGTTAAATATATCTTTAAAATATGACTCTCTCGTGTCGTGACACGTAATGTTCAATTGGAGGCATTGATTGGTGATCCCTCCTCAAATTGTCCTGAGTTTAAACATTTATTTACTTCTAGCTGAAACTAGATCATATTACTCATTTGGGTGCACGCCATCGTGGTGCACAGATTCTTTTCTTCTTTCCCAAAGAATTGGCGATATTTCCCTCCGAGTCCCCCACAAGTTTGTCCCCCAAGGATGCTTTTTTCAGGTGAATAGATAATTATTTCAAAACACAAGAATGCAAGAATTTTAATGCTACCGAAGGTGGAAAGGATGCTAATGCTATCAGCTGCAGAGCTTGTGGTGCTTGGAAATCGTAGCAACACTGTGAATCTTATGATAATTATCAAGAATATGAAAAATAATTTTCTGCATATGTATTTTCCTGTAAACTATCACTAAAATTCTGTGTGCTTCATCTTTTTAAATTAAAAGGAAGTGCTTTGTTTTGCATTCGTACAAAAGGAGGACTGCGAGAGAAGTTAAACTTACCTTCGGTTTCATAAACAGTTGTAGCTTAAAAAAAAATCAAGTTTGTACAAACATATAGGTACTGTTCCAATTTTCAAACTTCATTTCGATTATAAAATTCAACGGCAGAATGTTATCCGCAGCAGGAATGTAAAACATTGAGTAGCGGGAATGATTAATTGTTACAGGGAAATCTCACACACCTAAATTCGCACACAACATACATAATATAAAAATCATTTTTCAAGATAAGTAACTTCATTTTAAAATGAACAACTACGTTCCGAGATAATTCACTATCCCAAATAGCCCTTGCATGACTAAAGTACTCATTTTAATTAAGAATTTATTTATTTTGAAAGAGACTGAATATTTATTTGTTTGTTGAATTTAATTTGAATTTAATTTGTAAGGCTCTTAGGCAACTTTGGGTCAGGACGGATGGATGATAATGGAATGAATTGGTGGAATGAAGAAAGTGGGAAGAAACGGGAGCATCCCGAGAAAACCCACCCAGGCGGGATTTGTCATCCACAAAGCAGACATGGCATGAGCTGGGATCGATCCGACGATCCTCAGCACCAGAAGTGAGCGCTATACCGTTTAGCCACCGCCCTCGGAACTTATTTGTTCGTTATTCACCTATCCGAAATGTTCCATAGACATGTCTTACACAGTAGGTGTTCATTTCATTGTTCAATTTCGCGAGGTCAGACTTCGCGAGGTCCAACCTCGACCTCACGCTTTGAGGTCGAGGTTGAGTGAGTTCGAGGTTGAAATTCGACCCCGAGGTTGAGGTTGAGTGAGTTCGAGGTCGAAATGAGATCGCGAGTTCGAGGTTGAGCGAGATCGAGGTCGAACTGAGATCGCCAGGTCGAGGTTGAGCGAGGTCGAGGTCGAAGTGAGATTGCGAGGTCGAGGTTGAGCGAGGTCGGGTCCAAAGGTACACCTATGGATTAAATTACAGGAAAGCAGATAGAGGGTCACTGGCATATGAGTAATAGGAGGCGAAGGGTGCGGAGCTTGTTCCACTTCGTTCCAACAATATGAGTTCAAAAATGAGTTCTAAAATAAAATGCGTTTCTGAAATCCTTCAGGAAATGAAGAAACCAAACTACCAATTTGCCTTGCAACCGCGAATAGTATCTCACCTTATACGGAGGTACCCAAATAATACACTGAAACTCGCTCGGGCCGAACGTGCTGCCATCATAAAGAAACATCAGCCTTCTACTTCTGAAAAAGCGAATGTCTCAATTCAAGATCCTAACTCCACTTCGTCTTCAACTGCAATACATGATTCGTTGAACACAACTGGGCCGATTCCGTCGCCGGAGTTGAAGTCTAAGTCAAATACCTTTTTAGGGCCACTTGAAGAATCCATGGGTCAAGACACCGATTCCTCTATGGATATTACTGCAGTACCTGATAACAATGACGGATTTATTGCACCGAAGAAAACAGCTAAACAGAGGACGCATGTCTCTTCACCTACAGTTAAAATTGTAAACCGCTTTCAAACTTTTGAGTCCGATGACACTGAAGAACCTGACGCTGTCAAGTCAATCAAGCCACCTGCTCTTTTCATTTACGGCATAGATCAAAAATACAATTTCACCAGAACCCTTTCGGCTACTTGTAGAGTTCCACCTCAGATCCGTCATACAAATGAATTCATCCGTTTTCAAGCTGCTTCTCAGGAAGATTACAATAAATTAAAAGCATACTGCCAACAAACTGACGTTCAATTCACTACAGATGTTCCTAAGCAAGATAGGCCATATAAAGTTGTTATCAGAAAGCTACCATCTGATACCAACACTGAAGATATTTATACGGAGCTACAAGAAAGAAATTATCCAGTACTCGATGTTAAACAGATGTACCGCAGAGAACCAGCATCACATCATCGAACTTACTTACCTCTCTTTTTGGTTACTCTTCAACGAAATTTCAATCTCAAACAGCTGTTTCAAGAAGAATATTTATGCTATTATCGCATTACTATTGAACAATACAGGCCAAATAAACTTCTACAATGCTACCGCTGCCAGCGTTACAATCATACCCAATTTACTTGTTTCATGAAGCCAAGATGTGTCAAGTGTGCCGGCGCCCACCTGAGCACTGACTGCCCAAAAAAGGACCGCACTTCACCTGCCAAATGTGTTAACTGCAATGAGGACCACCCACCTAACTACAAAGGATGTTCCATCTTCAAGAAATATAAGTCTTATCGCCATGCAGTCACTGCAAGTCAAAATGAACCTGTCAAAAAACAATCTCAAGAAAAACTTCCTGCTTCTCATCCCAAGCTAGAACTACCGAATCTTGCTGCCAAGAATACACAGTAAAATACTTCTCTACCTGACAGTCCGAATTTTCTAGAAATTATGCAGAAAATTACACCATTTGTACAGCATCTCAGTTTTGAAGCCGTCATGAAAATTATCGCTGATGGATTTATGAAAATTCAAGATACGCAAGACACTACTACTATTATCATGATTCTTATTGATGCCGTCACTAGTATTCTTCAATTGAACAACTAATAAAAAGAACATTGTTCGCTATTTCAAGAAACAATTAGATAAATGGAGTAACTTAACATCTACAGTGATTCAAGATCATCGGCCAGTTGACTTTAACATCGTTCTTCCTTCTCCTAAAGCATGAACTTCAATCAACATCAAGAAAAATAATTCAACTTCGTCAATAGTTCATTTCAAGATTAAAATTATTCACTTCAAGTGCACACACAGGTCTGCGACAGTTGCGACCTGTTCACTTCCTATACGCTTTTTCATCCCGTGAAAACAATCAAATAGAAGCCATGAGCAGAATTGCTCGATACTTCACTCAAAAACGCCATCATTTTCTCTGGTTCTCTGGAGGGTCACTGGCCTCAAGTCTGACCTTTCTAAACATTGTGATATGACTATTAAAACTTTTGATATAATTATTAGACTAACCCCTGTAATGGTTAACCCTTTTTGATAATCGTTGTCAGATTTCTATGCATTTGACAGGAATCAAACTAATACGTCCATGCAATACGAACATAGATGACGGAGCTTTGTGAGAAAAGAAGAGCAAGCCCCGGGATTCGAACTCGCATCGCCAGATTTGTGGACGAAAAGGAAAAAATTAACGCGACGCAGCGCGCACAGTCACGAAGACATAAGATACACAGGCTTCAAGCTCAACTCTTACTGAAATAAAAGCAAAGTAAAAGTTATAGAAAGCTGATTTTTGTTTCAGTTACAGTGTTTTCGTACATTTACGAACTAATTTTCTATTGATTACTATTTTGTTAGATTCTATACATATGAAAACCATGTTGTATAATTTGTTAAAAGTTTCAAAAACAGTATTTAGGCCTAACGTCTCAAGTGCGAATAAGTGAAACTTCATCTCTAATGATTACGGACGTAGCATCATCGCTGTATTATAATTTATTTCATGGCCAATAATAACAAACGAATAGTTCTAATTACTTTTATTCACATATTTTTCACTACACCACGATTAGATTTACAAACATTATTTTCATCACGAGGATTAGTACTCTAAAACTGCACTAATACACTCATTAAAAACCACGCAGTGGTCACTCATGTTGTTAGGAGGTTGCCGTATAAATGAATTTCTGGACTTAATTTTTTTTTTCAAGAGCTGCTAAAAAGTACGCTCAGATTTTGATTGACTGAGTGTACATACATATTGTAAGAATGTTCTTAGTTTCTTACCTTTCCTGGAGAATAAAAGTCCAGGAGTAGCTTTTTGATCTTTCTGATTGACCCGTTGCTTCCGCTTTGCAATCAAAGCCATTTTACATAAGTATGAAGTAACTAATTGGTGTTCGTAGTTAAGATTTGACGTCAGAAGTGACGTAAAACTTCATAACCTACATAAACGATAAAAAGAAAGAACGAAAAAAAATCAGAAACAAGGAAATCAAGTTAGAATGTAGTTGCAAAATTGTTTTATTTTATATGTGCATGTCTGAGTATGTGTAACTACTATTATTAGTCGTCCCTGAGGAGCAACACATGGGCTTAATTAGTAACTTTTTCCCTCACATATTG
Source organism: Lepisma saccharinum (assembly GCA_022664845.1). Taxonomy (NCBI): domain Eukaryota; kingdom Metazoa; phylum Arthropoda; class Insecta; order Zygentoma; family Lepismatidae; genus Lepisma; species Lepisma saccharinum. The sequence goes on from JAGDQP010003246.1 coordinate 11,525, forward strand.
ACACTATTCATTTTATCACTGAACACCCTTTTTTATTTTAGAAAAGAAAAATACTTAATGATATTATGACTGTACGGAAGAAAGAAACATGAGACCTTGGCCTTTAGTTATTTTCAATTGCTAATAGTGCAGTTATTTAGTTTGAATTTATTTTACCAGCAAGATTCACACTCAAACAGAAAACTGCTTGCGGTTCCCAGAATAGAGCCCCACAAAAAAAAACTTTGTTTTCCCTCAACAAAAATTTGTTTAAACGAATGAAATTGCGAACTTTGAAAACAAAACGTAGCGCAGAGCAAGGATATAACGGAGATTCCAGTATTTTGAAGCTTGACACACCACCTATATCGCTACGACACCACATGATTCCTCACTAACATATTTCGTTGTAATTATATAATAGACAAGCTTGAAACTTTAATAGTTATTCAGATTGAAATATTTATTGCTTGTCATTTACAGAATTGAGAACATCATTTAGCAATTCTAGGGTATTTTGTTGTGGTTCATGTTTTGCTTATTTCTGAATATTTCATGTGCTTGGCACAAACAAATGAAACACACAAATAATTGAATTTTGGATGGAACAAACAACAATCTTAGTAAACAAAGTCGATTCTGATTTTCAAAACGTATTTGTTACCCCCTGATTGTTGACATAGCATACGAAGAAACGCTTTCATACGATATTGGTTATTATTAATAATCTTACAATATACCTTATAGTACAGTAATATTGTATTTCTTTGCAGTTTTAATTTGGGAAATTTTAAGTTCTAAAAACTTTTCGATATGAACCGAACTCCGTTTAATTTCAACCAACAGGTGTTGTGGGGTCGTAGGTAACTAATCGACTCGTGTTCAAGTCTCCTTGGTACCATCGTATTTTTTTTTCTTCAGTGGTGCCAATCGGATTCGTTTACACAATTTTTTGTTCAAAGCAAGTAAAACTTTGTTTACGCCCTAATCGAACATTTTTTTTTTCTAACTACAAACAATAATTTTTCTGTGTGCAGGTGTTCTTCCGTTTCCTTCCACTATCTTCAATCGACCAATTCATCCCATCATCAACCATCCAGCCTGAGCCAAAGTTGCCTAAAGGCCTTAAAAATTAAAATGAAATTCAAATTCAATTGTGATGGTATGAATCGAAATAAATCAGGAAGTCTACCACTTTCCTAAGAGGCCCATCCAGCTTCTTCTAGTATGAAACGTGGACGCGATTTTGGAAGCAGCAAACACAACTTACTGGAAATCTGTCGAGGTTTGTGTTTCCTTAAAGTTGCTACTTTGAAGCTTCTATTCTTTGGGATACCGCAAAATCCAAATGTAGGTGAGAGATACACACATACAAGTAAGGACGTGTATATAGAATAATGATTTAGATAAACCATTGAAATCGATCAACTGGGAAATTCTCTTGCGAGTGTTGAAGAAGATGGATATGGGGAGAAAAGATAGGAAATTGGTAAGAATTAAATTTTAATCATAGAATTAATTTAAAATTAGAAGGTGACTTCAAAGAATGAACTACAGTATTGTAAATAGAGGAGTGAGACAGAAATTTTTTGTGGTTTGAGCACTTTATCTAATACACAATGTATCTATTAATGAGCGCACTCGGAAGTTAAGTAGATTTCGGGTAATTGAAAGGGAAAGCGCTAAAAGGAAAGCGCCGAAAGGAGTTGATGCACTAGTTCATCAACTAATGCACTAGCGGATAAATATTTCTAAATAATTTGACTTAACATTGTACTATACAGACTTCTCATCTATCGATTTTCAGTATACGAGCGAAAAACACTATTTCCTTTCTCACTCCTTTGTTAGTTCTCCTTAAAACGAACACAAGAAGGAAATTGATGAAGCTAAAGTATATGATTTTCTTATATAGGTATTGAATTAAGAAACTTTTTTTGTTTTTGGTCTATAAACTCGTTCACTGTCACTCATATTAAAAACGTATTTTCATGAGCACATACGGTATTATGCTCTTCACGATATCTTATTACGCATTTCCAAAATTAAAACTAATAAATGAAAATTCATGAGTATGGTTTGTTGATTTGTTAAAAGAGGAAAACAGAGAACAAATTAATGAAAAATTGGTATGAAAGCGAAGAGTGTTTGCACAAGAAATTGTTGCGAAGAGTCTTAATTATGCTAGAAATGAAACGTTACTGTTGGTAGCATTAGAACTTCTAAATAATTAACATTCCTTATAGGAGATGCGTTTTTAGATTCAAGTTCGGTTCTGAAATTACTCCTGAACATCTACAAATCCAAAAATTTGCATCTTTATAAGGAAACACTGTATTAGGTTAAGTTCCTATTTCCAGCATCGCGTCATGGAGCTATAATTTAACTTCAACTTATATAACTTTTGCAAATAGCCTACCAGTTTTCTCAAATAAATTTAATTCTGAAGTAAGTACACTGTTTATTTTCTATACAGAGAAGTTTAAAATGAAAGTTAATGTGTACTTCTAGTACATTCTTGCACAGATACATTTTAAAATATTTTCGCCTTCAATAATGGGAAAATTATACATTTGAGGAAAAATTTTGGGAAAAAAGTAACTTTGTGTTAGTATTGATCTAGAAATTTCGTGGTAATTTCCTAGTGTGCGAATTGGTAACACTCTCTAATATCTAAAAGAGGTTCTAGAAAGAGAAATTTCAATAATGATGAAGATGATATGGTTCTTCCAGAAAAAGAAGGGAGGGAGCAAATGAAGCCATAACAACTATCATTTTAGGAAGAGAAAACTAGAGTCTGATAAATATTATAAGTGAAAACATGAAATATAAAATAGAAATACATGTGATAATAATACCAATAAAAATTCCATAGTGCTGTTACCGCCCATAAAATCAATTTTATCTTACTAATAACAATTAAGGAGAAGAAGTCATTTCCTGTTGACAAAGAACAAAATATTGAGAAAGTTGATGTGAAGTATTGCATTATATGAGTTGAAAATATAGATTCTAAAAGAAGGTTAATAAAAGAAAATTGTAAGCTTACAAAATGTGAACAAGCAGGAGAATAGGGAAGAAATCATCTTATGACACAAAGAATACGTAATCAGGAAGGTAATTAGGAATACTAACAGTATTTTTTTTTTTAAACAAAGAGATTAATTAAAAGCAAATTCGATAAAGCAGAGAATGTGGTGGTTAAAGGAAAAGAGAGAAAGGAGTAAGCTGTGTCCAGCTTCCTCACAGTATTGAAGAAGGTGAAAATGAAAGCACAGGTTCGGTACATGTGGATTGAGATGGGCAAAAGTAACTTGAACGACCTACTGCTTTTGGCAGATGACTCAAAATAATCCTGTATTGTATGAGAGGGCCACAACTTCTTTGAAAGAAGAAAACCGTAAACTAAATTTTAGTTCAGAAAGCAACTATCATATAGATGTCTTGTGATTGTACCAAAGTACAAAATCATTTTAGTTAACATTAGTACCGGTATTAAAATGTATTTCTCAAAAAAGCTTAATTTGTAATCTTTAGTATATCAAACGGAGATCACAATGTAATCGCTGATATGTATCGTTTTATAGAATATCACTTACCTAGCAAAACAATGTTAAAATATTCAACTTTTTCTGACGGCACGATATTAACATGTGATGACTTGTTAAAGTGTAAATGCCAGGCCCGATGCTAGTGGTCTAGTTAAATACAAGGTCTTGGAATGTATATTCCACTTGTCGACAAAATTTTCCCAGACTTTTTTCAGGCAAACAAGATAAAATTAATTGCACACAGGCATACAATAAATGCAATACAGAAGAAGGTTAGAAAAGATAAAAAAATAGTGCTAATTAGAGTGCTTATGTAAGTTACTTCTGTCTTGATGGATATTCGAAATAAAAAAAAAATGCACACTTTAAAACTGATGGAACGAGATGATGCTAGACATGTATATGTTAGCTACTTAAAACGGGGAAAAAAATATAACGCAATGTAAAATGCATTTACAAAGGTCTAGGTATTATTATTTTTTTATAAAAATATGCTCATTGCTTACGTCACAACACGTCTTTTAATAGCTCAGTCTAGTTAAGACAAATGTTATTCAAAACAGAAACTAATAAATGGGATTTTTTTTAAATATTGTTTGTTGATTTCAAAAAGGAAAGAGGAAACAAATGAATAATAATTACAATGGTAATGAAAACAAAAACTGTTGCACAAGAAAAGGTCAAATTAGACCTGCAATTACTCTTGAACATCTACAAATAAAACAAATGCTTTTTTCTAGCACCGACAGACTACAAGGAAACACTCTATTAACTTAAACTTCCTATTTTGAGCGTGACGTCGTCGAGTTGTGAACGAAATTCAACACGCATTGCTTATAGAAAAAACTTACCAATTTTCTAAACAAAGTTGAGTTTCATCTCTATTTGTTTCTAAACAAAGTTGAAAATCAGTACAGTATTTTATTTTTTACACATAAATTTTATAATGGATGTTTCTGTGTAATTTTAGTGTACTCTTGCTCGCCATAAAGAATTATGACTGTACGAACTGAAACAAACTTTAACTGAGCGACCGTGTTTCAGTTGGCGTTGGCTTGCAAATCGAAAATCCTGAAAACGATCCAAGCGACTGCCTATCCCGACTGAAGTCATACCAGGCAAATACCGCGATGATACCTACAAACTACGCTGTAGGCAACAATTTCCCAACAGTCTCTCGCCCTCCTTATCCTGGCCTGAGTATCAAATGCTTAAAGACCAAAATTAAAATTCAAAGGATTGCCACAACGCCGGTTGGCGGAGAAGTCTGCACTTATCTTTCTGTGCGCGTAGTTATGGGTTCAGTCCCCGCAGGGATGAACTGGGCGGAGTGTTTCGGCATCCATGACTAAAAAGGTAGGTCCCATACATGGAAGCTAACGAGTTCATTTAACATGCTATTTACAATTAAGTCAATCAAGGAAGATACTTTCGGGATTAAGGGAACCTTCGGATTAGAGGGATCCGAGTGTACAATGCAAACTTTATAAATGGTAATAAATATACAGTGAAGTGCCAAAAGTCTTGGAATATCTACCTAATCACATGTGGTATCCCCTCGAGCACAGCGAAGTGCAGTAACTCGACATAGCAGGGACGCGACAAGTAGCTGGTACTCCGTTGGAGGGATGTGCAGCCATATAGTCTCGAGTGCCGTCTGCATTTCGGTGGTTGTTGCTGGTGGAGCATTCTGAGCACGAATAGTCCAATTGATGGTATCCCATGCGTGCTCGATAGGGTTCATGTCCGGCGATCTAGGTGGCAAATCGCGTTGGAAGTTGTTCGAATGTTTCTCAAACCAGTCGCGCACCATTGCAAGCCAATGACTGATAAATCTATTGTTGGCAGGGTACAGGAAATCCAGAAAGGGCTGGAGATGGTCACTAAGCAGCTACACGGAGCGCTGACCGGTCAAAGTCCGGCTCAAGCGGAACAGAGGACCCAAACCATGCTAGGTAAACGCCTCACACCATGCCATACCCACCACCAGCTTGAACAGTGCCTTGTTGACAACTTGGGTTCATGGTCCCATGGAATCTGTGCCACACTCGGACCCTACCATTCGCGCGAACCAATTGGAAACGTGGCTCATCCGACCACCCTACACGTTGCCAGTTCTCTAAGTACCAATCCACTTGTTCCCGAGCCCATGTGAGTCGCCGCCGCCGATGGGCAGCGTTTAGAAGGGACACACGTGTCGATCTTCGCCTGGGACACCTCATGGAGACCAAATTGCTCTGCATTGACCTCTGAGACACGTTCCTTGGACGTCCTGCATTTATTCCTGCTGTAAGATCACGCACCGTTGATTGTCTGTTTGCCCGGAAGAATCTTTCCAAATGTCGCCGGTCGCGGTCATTCAGCACCCGTGGACGGCCACTGATGGGTCGTAATGCCTCCAAAACATCCAGATCCCTTATTGCATTATTGCGATTAATGACGAAATTTTCCCAACTACCATCGTAGGTGGATTATATGGTGGCGACCGGAGGCGAGCCTCCTGGCACTGGTTATATATCTTGGGAGTGGTAGTACTGTAAAAACAATCTTCGGAAACTTCTGTAATAACAAAAATTGTCTCGGTTTGACTTAAGCCAAGTGATGGCAGACCCCTTGAGGACAAAGGCTAATATCTGTAACCAGTGGAAGCTTGGATACCTACTAAGAGAGCTTCGCTTTCGAACTGCTGAATAAAAGGTTTCGCAGACATATCATGGCGATTCGCTGCATACGTAGTAAACGGCCGTAGCTCTGTCAGTCGAACATGAACAAATGCACTCACGTCGCATCTAGATCTCCATGTTTCTCCAAATTCTGTCCTTCACTCGGCGCCTCTACATCTTCTTTCTTCTGCGCTCACATTCCTCCTCTCACTCGCCACCAGCTGTTTCTGAAGACTCGCTGGTGCTTTGTTTGGAGTAACCACTCTCACTTTGGTTGCTCTCCTTCACATTACAATAACCGGTTCTTGCTCCTCGCTTATGCTTAATTCGCTTTCGAGTTGACTAAGCACACTTCTGGAGTACGTTGAACAAGTTCAACATCTCTTTTAACTTCTGCTACCCTTCGCTCTCGCCACCTTTTCCTCGGCATCACCCACATCTTATTCCTTCCACAAAAACAACACTTCCTCCAGGGCACCGTCAACTGATGTTGGTGTCGTTGCTATTTTATCTTCTCATATAGCAACCCGTCGTTTCAGCTCATTACTCCTTTATGTTGGGGCATGGCTATACAATATTATATTTTGCTCAATCTCTTCTCTTGTATTACTTGTTGCACCATCAAGCCTTTCTCCTCTATTTTCTGTCCTAGTTCAGCACGAATCTCCTACTCAGCCTCTTCTACTTGATTCTGGCTTTCCTCCAATCTTCATCCTGCCCTCATCCACTTGCTGGTGCTGTCTTAGCGTCTCAATATCCTGCTTCACTCGAGGAAACATCTCGCACCTCCTTTCTAACTTATGTTACGTCTTCAGTCAGTTTTTGGAGATCCCTATCAATTTGCTCCATTTTTCTTCCAGTTTTTGTTCCATTCTACAAGCGTTCGACTCCACTTCTTCTTTCATTTTGCAGGCGTTCAACTACATTTCTTCTTTCATTTTTTTTCGTTCTGTTCCATTTTATCTGCCATTTTTCTGACATTTTGTCCCACTACCTGCTGCATCATCATCAACAACTTAGCTTCCCAAGAGTGCTCCGACAGATCTGCCAGCTCGTTGTGCTTTGTTTTCACTTTAATTACCTTCCTATCTGCAGCTTCAGTACACTCAGTACATTGCCATGTCCTCATCGAGTTTTCTTTTATATCTGCTTTAATCAGGCAAATCTCCACACATGATCGGCACATTACTATCTTCTGGCCATCCTTCAATTTTTCTTCATTAGCTGTGTTAACCTCATTTCTCGGTTCAGTAGTGTGTGTATGTTCTTTGGGATCCTGTCCTGAAATTTCCCCTTCTCTTCTTTCACCATCATCATTGGCTCGTTATTCCACTTATCTTCTTCCCCTTTTCCAGGGCCAACATTTCCTTCCATTCCCTAGGGGGGATGAGGCTGTTCCCTCGCGTCCCTGTTTGAGCGCCATATATGGCGGTCACGTAGTTCGTGCTCAGGTGCCAGCAACAGTTATTAATGGACCCTTGCCAACAAAGTCCGAAACTGCTATGATTTGGTGGGAGAAAAGAGTACTTGGAGTAGAACCGCCAGATGCCAATGGCCACGTGCTACTATCACATCGAGGATGGCGTACGTAGTACCTTAGCAGACTTTCCTAGGAAGATCCTGGACCACTTCGGAAGGTGGTAGAAGAGATCAATTTTTCGGAAAACGACCTCCCTGGGAGGAGACCAATCCTCTCTATGTAAACACCTAGGAGTGTATCCTCTAACGAGAAAGGACAATCACTCTACGAGGACCTCTCTAGAAGAGACCTGTTTCCCAAGGGAGAACTCTGGAATGAGAGTCCAGTAACTTACGGAACTACCTCTAAGTTGAAGGAACTACCAAACCCAATTATTCGCCTCTTACGAGAGAGATCGAAGAACTGGAGGAACCTCTCAGAGGAGGAGTTCATCAATTAAAAAGAACCAACAGCTCATTGCTGGTGCACATTTACTTCGTTCTTCGTTAAGTCAGTACCATTTCCACAACCACCTTGGTTGGGTTATGAAAGTACATACATAAAGTTTCTACATACCTTGTTTTACCATATGAAATAACACTATAAATTAATATATGTTATAATAAAATTATTATTGTCTCTTCTCTTTTCTTATTCACATAAACTTTCCGTTTAAATGTTGTTTATAAATATTTAAGTAACTAAGGAAACGAATTACTAAAGTTCACCAGGTCTGGCGCCATCTCTGATGTTATACCGTAGCGACCTGCTACCGCACTGGTATAACATGGGCTGTAGCATGTTTATAAACTACTCCCCCTCCAGAGGAAAACGAGGGCAGAAAAATTAAGATGGCGGTGTTGCCAGGCATTCAGTCCAGTTGTCAATATCTTCCCTATATAGCTCATGTGCAAAACACACTGGCAACACTACCATCTTCATTTTTCGTCCTTCGTTTTCTTTCTTCGTTTCTTTTTTTGTCCAGCTACTCAAGCGACGTGTCGTAAGTGAATTTAAAAAAAGAGGTTGAATTCTGATTTCAAGCTTCACGCTGCAAGCGACATACATAAAAAGACTCTAAGCAGTAACTCCAGTATCATTACGTAGAGCTCGATGGTCTCGCTTGCACGAATGAAGAGCCATGTTGAAGAAACAAGTTGTCATTGATTTGACTATACATCTGGCACTATAATAGGCCTATTGACCACCAGCAGTAGCAATACGGGGCAAAAGGTATATCTGTCAGTTAGTTTATTCAACATGTGTTGAAGATTTGTTAGTAAATACTGTATATTCAAATAGCATATATCTATTACTTAACTTCATAACTTAGTTTCAAACTTCACTGTTCTAATCGTGACCGAATTGTTAAAACAAAATCCAATATGGTGTATACATTTACTCAGGGAAATTCCATTATGTACCGAGTTACTCCTGTAGGTTCGTGGTAATGGCATAACGCTCGTTGTCTTGTAATAACGCGGTCCCTAGTTAGTTCGCAGGCAGGGACCCAAGTGGTTCGAAGTCCACATTAAAATGTAGGTTCCTTTCTTAGAACGTCATCTTCATCCGACGGAAAAGAATGACAAACCACCATCGGTTTATCTTTCCCAGGCACCTTCGAGTCAGGACATGGCTTCGACCAGAACACCCGCCTTCAGTATTATATTGTGTACCAGGTGGTATGCAGAATTATTTTCTGTCAGTACATTTTACTCACTTTATGTTTATCAACCCTTTGTAAGCAAAATTAATCAAATGCGATATTCCTAATACATTGAAGCCCAGAAAAAGTAACTAACGCTTGAAACCTCCTTCTCCCCCTGAGTGATGACGTAATATTTGAACAACCTTTTATATCATTATAAAAAAACGGAGAGAAAATTCACTAATTTTCATAAAACCCAGATGTAATGTTATTTATTTTAATATTTTATAAATCATGTGTTGAATTATTAAATAAAGGCTTTTATCATATGATGATGATTACTTTTATTTAGTATATTTTGCATATTAATTCTGGGCAATAATGGTAACTCAGTGATAATTGTCAAATCCTTGCTAAAATCCATGAAAAGAAAGCAAAAACCTGTTTGTTATCTAGCTATTACTAATCTCGTAATATTTTTCCACAACCGTGAGAAAACAGAAATTTTGAATTTCTCAGCTCATGTTCGCTTCTTACGATAATAAACTGATCATTTAATACCACCTGTTTTCCTTTTTCGAGTTAACGATTCTGATTTATTAGTTATTGCATTAATACACTATGACTGTTCTGAATCACCGCAGTCGCGAAAGAGCGAAACTAACCTTCACGTTTGACATCCTATCATTAGAAGAAGTTGTCTTCTTCGCGAGGTCTGTTTATTGTGTTATTTAAAGCATCAGTGAGACGGGTTTTAATTATGAAAAATATCCAATTGAAAATTTTCAGTTATAGTTTCTCTCATTCTAGCTACTGGTGTAGCCGTGTATTTTGAAGATGGAACCTGTGTCATAGTACCACAAATGTTTTGATCTCCATTAGTCTTGCTGAAATGTAATATTGGATTATTTGTGTCCGTCATTTAAATTTGGTGACCAGCTGTATTAACGAAGCACCTTCAAAATGTTCTGTAAGTATTGATCAAATCGAACCATGGTCCGGTCAATAATCTATTCATAAGGCGATCCAGGATTAACTTTGTCACTAATATGTGTTTCACTATTAACATGTTTTTTTTAATGCAATGTTAGTATTAACTTTTTACTTGAAATTTCTTTCTGCCCTTTAAGCATCTTACGTCAGGCTCAAGACGCGATAGGGTGCGGGAGAGGATGTGGGAAGGTAGTCGACCATGTATCCAGAAAGCCACTGCATTTGGTCGGCGAAGGCCGGACTGACGTCGTGATTTGTTCAAACCCGACAACGAGCCTCCGTCGGCGAGCGAGTTTTGGGTAGGGTTACGCCTCTATGCTGATCATGACGGCGGCCCGGAAAATGGCCCAACGACCAAACCCCATTTTATATGTCGCGCCGACCTCCCCCGACTACTAGTTGATCGGACCGTCGTCAGGTCGGCATTTTGCTTGCTGGGTAGTTAGTAAGTACCATCTCGAGATTTGGCTCGTGTTAAGGCGATAAAAAAAACTTATGCGGATGAGCGGGCGCTGGGATAGTTCCCAGAACCTTTGCACTGCTAAACGAACGTTCTACCAACTAAACTACAAACGCTCGGTAATTTACTATTATTTATATTATTATTATTATTATTTACAATGTATTTGTTCGTGAAAATTAATTTATTTCTAGCTTTCGGTAATGTCTAAAACTAATCTTAAACTTAATTACGACGTACCAGAAAGGCAAATAATTCTCTGTGCCATCCGAAAATATTTAGCTCTAATTCTTATATCTATAAAGGTTGTATTCACAATCTAACATCTCACACAGCTCTTGTATAATTGAAGACCTGAATTGAAAAACATCCCGAGTCCACCGGGTATATTTTCAGGAGAAATAAATATCAGTCCAAGGCTTTCGTATGTTATCCTATTCAGCGGAAATCATTTTGTATTAAAAAGGGTTTCTGTGGTGGGATTAGCATGTAATATTTATGCAAGAGCATAGCCCTTGGAACACAGATATCGACGAACAGAAAAAATGAAAATACGACAAAAGACCGAATGTAACAAGAGCGAACGACAAAAGAGTGACTCCAGAAAGGCGAATACAAATAGGACGAATGGCAAAATGAGCGAATGCCAAAAAGGGTGACCTACTAAAAGAGCGAATGACAAAAAGAGTAACTACCGAAAGGGCGAATGGGAAAATAGCGAATGACAAAAATACCGAATAACAAAAAGACGGCCTACTGAAAAGGCGAACGCCAAAAGAGCGACTACCGAAAGGGCGAATGACAAAAAGGTCGAATGACAAAAGGGTCGAATCACAAAAAGGTAGAAATCACAGAAAGGGCGAATGACAAAAAGAGCGAGTGACAAAAACGTCGAATCACAAAAAGGTCGAGTGAAAAAAGAGCGAATGACAAAAAAGTCGAATCACAAGAACTACGGTGAGTATTTTTAATTTTATCAGAGTATGCTCGTCAACGAGTATAAGGATTAGTTATCACGAATGAATATACTTGAAAAACCAATAAAATGTAAGGAAGCTTTCAATAATACTAAAACCTAGGTGTAGTTTAATTTAACGCCGGCCAATAATCAATAATGTTAAAATATTTTTATTGTTTATTTTCCATTTGAGCTCGAATAATATATATAGTTTTGTAATCACTAGACTAAGCGCCAAAATTTGTTTAGAAATAATTTAGTCTACAGTTCATGAGCACTTACTTAGCCTTTATGAATGTTTCTTGGCAACTGTTGCCAATACATTGATAGATACTTTTTGAAATAGTTCATATTATTCCCCAACAGAATACACCATATAGAAAAAAAAAAGAAACTTGGTCTAGTAATGCAGAACGCTGTCTAATTATTTAATCATGCTTCATTTTATTGAAATCTTAAACAATGGAGAATGTAGTAGCTTAGAATACAGATCTTCCCGAACGTCTGTTGTTTAGGCAATAGGCATATTTAATGAATATTTTATAGAGAGTTGCACTACATAGAAATAGTAGGTAAGTCAACAGAAAAGACCATTTACATTACATAACAGTGCATAGTCAATTTAATTATTTATGCCACTGTATATCTTACTGAAGGATAATGTAAAGCAGCGATCTCCAACAAAAGATAGCAGCACTATCTCCGTGTATGTCTAATGTATTCTTATCGTTGCACGAAATTTCCTTGCTGCTCCTATAAATTCTAGCTTAGGGAGTTCAAATTTTCATGGAAAGAAGTTCATAACCAATTCAAGAGCATGATCGATGCCGATATTTATTTTTGTTTTCCTTCATTGTTGAAATAGCTCCATTGTTGTTATGAATATCTAAACCTATAACAACGAATCTCTTTCAACAATGAACAAAAAAGAAAATTAAAAATCTGCATCGATAATGCTCTTGAATTGGTTATGAACTTTCTTCCCTGAAAAGTTGAACTCTTTAGGCTTGAATTTGTAGCAGCAACAATGAAATTTCGTGTAACAATGAAAATACATTAGACATATACTGAGGTAGTACTGCCATCTTTTGTTGGAGATCGTTGCTTTACATTAACTTTAATAACTCGTATTTTCTTGTTTTTTGCTAGTTTAACACATTGTTTGTGTAGAGAATGTTCTGAATGATAGAAATTATCGATTCGTTTTGTTGCGATAGTCGTGAAGAAATTCAGTTTTAAAACTAGTTTTTTGTGTCTTATATCTTGTAAACAACTAATTCGAAATAGTAGTAGCTTTTATATATGTAATGAAACTAATGATCGTTTCAGCAAATGTTAAATAAAACTATACTTCACGGTGGTGAAAATATGAAACTAAATAAATATACTTCACTCATTCTTGTAATTATTGAATTTTAATTTATCCTTTCGAACTTAGGTAAGAGTATTTATAAGTGTAACAATCTTGTGTTTCATTTTCTATATAATTTCTCCGATCGTCACATCCTGACACAAAATCTACCCGAGAGAGAGAGAAATACCACAATTTTTAACGGATTGAAACCAAACTTGGCACAATAACTGTTTGTCTAAATATCTTGGTTGGGTTCATGATCGGAAGAAAAGTTTCAAAATGGTAACTGTTTGAACTTTTGAAAAATTCCTCAATTTTGAACCAATCGGAACAAAACTTGGTACAAAAATTGGTATTTGTAACTTGTTGTGTGTGAAAATCAGCCGTTTGAAATTTTAAATGTATCTTCTCGTGCGGTCCTGTGCTAAAAGGTATATTTCTCTGTGAAAAAGAACAAAGGAAAGGGGGTTCCTAACGACGAACTATAAGCTTCCATATCTGAAGACAAAATTATTACCATTTAAGAATCTTAAGCTTTATGATGGAGATTATAGTTTCAAAGTTATATCTATGTGTTATTCAACTCACTATTAATAGTCAATAATAATAATAATAATAATAATAGAGTTTACCATGCAACGTATGTGCACGTATTTTAATTGTTATAAGCTTGTGGAGTCGGTATCGTAAAAGAAGGGCTCGGACAAAAGGGCAAGAACAGAAAGGCCCGAGACAGAACGGCCCTGCGTTAAAAGGTCATTCGTTCATTTTGTCATTCGCTCTTTTTGTGATTCGACCTTCTTGTCATTCGCCCTTTTTGTGATTCGACTTTTTGTCATTCGCCATTTTTGTAGTCGCTCTTTTTTCATTCGCTCTCTTGGCATTCGCCCTCTTGGTAGTCGCTCTTTTTGTCATTCGATCTTTTCCCATTCGCCATTTCGGTAGTCGCTCTTTTTTCATTCGATCTTTTAGTAGGTCGCCCTTTTTTGTCATTCGTCCTATTTGTATTCGCTTTTCTGGAGTCACTCTTTTGCCGTTCGCTGTTTTTATATTCGATCTTGTGTCGTGCTACACCTGGGGCCGCCGTGGTTCAAATGGAAGAGTGCTCACCTCTGGTACTAGGAGTCGTCAATTCGATCCTTGCTCATGTCATGTGGGCTTTGTAGTGGACAAACACCGTGTGCGTGGGTTTTCTCGGGGTTCTTCCGATTCCTCGCACTTTCTTCATTTCACTAAATCAACCCATCATCATCCATCTGGCCTAAGGCAAAGTTGCCTAAAGGCCTTAAATATTAAATTCAAAAATTCAATTCTTCCTCACCCTATTCCGGCATGAGCCTGAGGTTCTTAAATTTAAAATTCGTAACTGTGTTACATTAAAAAATATATATTTTATGCTTTTGGGGCATCTTAGGCTCAAGTCGAAATAGGGTGGGAGAAAGGATGTTGCAGGGTAGTGGGCCAGGGTCTAGTTTGTAGATACCATCCCGGTATGTGTCTGCTGTGACTAAGAAAACCTTGGGAAAACCTCTCTCTATCAGAATGGGCGGCCACTGAAATCGATTCCACGACCTTCCTATTGCTAACCCATACCATACCAACTGACCTACGGCCTATAGATATCTGTGTCACATGTGGTTGCAAATGGGACATAGTCCTGTACACAGAACAATATGGCTGTGTTAATTGAATACTTTTCGCTGACCCGCGAAACACCATTTTTGTATTAATTCAAAACAAAAATGGTGCTGATTTCGGCGTTTCAGCCCAATGAATGTATTGTAAACGTTGATTCAACAGAATGAAGGGTGACATATAAGATTTATCATAGTGTTCAACCACCGAAATCCCAAAACAAACTGTGTTGATTTAACATAAAACATGGCGGTCGCCCTGAGACACCGAAAAGTGTTGAATTAACACAGCCAATTTTTGCAATGTACTGGCTGCCACTCACCACTACTACAATCCATTTAGGCCCGCAAATATTGGTACTTGAACCGAGCGACTGTAGGTCAGCTTCTGGAGGGTGGTTCTTTGCATTCGGGTGGTTCTTGTTCACAGAACTAAAACAAGTGACCAACGAAGAAACCAATGACTAAGACAGAAACCCACTCATTAAATTGTCTTCAATTTATTTATTAGATTTTCATTGATTAGCCAGACTGCTAGCTAAGACCTAAGTTCCTCACAAGATTGAGGGATAGCGTTACTTGACGATCCCTTTCCGAGGGACAGGGAAGAGGAAAGTAGTGAGAGGTGTAACTTTGAGTGACAAAATAGCCGCCGTGTTTAAACCAGTTTTGGCCCTAACTATTAGACCTGTCAGGCTGTAGTTGTTATGGAGTATTGGTACAGACGTGGGGGAGGTCATCTCGGGGTGGGTGTTTCTAGCATGCATAGAACCGGAATGAAATTAATATGGAATTGATTGATCAAATCCTATAATACAATTTCTGAAAACAGGTCTTTTTGGCCTTCAACACTGGATCTAGCAGGATGAGGTTGTTCAAGGATATCCTTAGAAGAGTAGGGGTGATCACCTCCTGGTTCGGGGCTTCCCGTTTGGCCTATTCCCGTTTCGCCTACTGACCCAAAGGCATATTTATATCATTATCTTCATCTCATCTTAAATGTAGGCGAAACGGGAATTCCCGTTTTGCCTATTCCCGTTTCGCCTACGCTCTCTTAAAGAAAGGGATATTTAGTGTCTGAGGGAATTTTCTTGCAACGATTCATTAATGAGATTCAAAGGTCTGTCGTGATTCGATATAATTCTAGCCGATATGATTTTGTCGCCCCCCCCCCCCCCCCGGCCTTCGTAAATATTATTTTTATGTACAGTTCATTAATAGTTTATTTTACAGAAAGAAAACAAAAGCTGTATCGTGATTGGCTGTTCTATTGGGCGTAGTGGCCAATCACAAAAGTGAAAAAGAGTAAACAAAAGAAGGGAAAGGAGAGAGAGAGAGAGGCGGGTACACTCGTAGCAAAGAAAATCAATATTCAGTATTCCTATAATATGGTCACACATATATTTCAAAATAAACGTGTATCTATTACATAACCTTTATAATTTAGGCTACAATGTCACTCATTGTCCCCGTTTATTATATACAATGTTTACAAGTGAAGTTATGCTTATCGCAGATCCTCCTGCTTGAAACTTTAATCTTCCAAATGTAAGTAATATAGAACAGCATCTACATAATGAATTAAATCTATGTGCCTTGAACGGAATCTAGATTTTAAGTTGCCGATGCCTTCATCAACGCATATCTCAATGAGTGCTTCTGAAATTTTCACTTTTGTGATTGGCCACTACGCCCAGTAGCACAGCCAATCACGATACAGCTTTTGCTTTCTTTCTGTAAAATAAACTTTTAATGAACTGTACATAAAAATAATATTTACGAAGGCCGGGTGGGGTGGCTAACAAAATCATATCGGTTAGAATCATATCGAATCAAGACAGAGCTTCGAATTTCGTTAATGAATCGTTGCAAGAAAATTCCCTCAGACACTAAATATCCCTTTCTTTAGGAGAGCGTAGGCGAAACGGGAATAGGCAAAACGGGAATTCCCGTTTCGCCTACAGATAAGATAAGATGAGGATAATGATAAAAATGTGCCTTTTGGTCAGTAGGCGAAACGGGAAGTACCCTCCTGGTTTTGGTGCTTCTGGCATGCATAGAATCGGAATGAAATTTATTGATGAGATTTTGGCTATATAAATTTTATAGCTTTAGCCACTAGATCTGGCAGGCTGTAGTTGGTATGGGGTATTCGTACAGGGTTGGGAAGGTTACCTCAAACTCTGGTTGATTTATCATAGGTAGAAGTGAAATTATGATGATTTCAAATTTATTTGTGTTAATTTTATTTTTTGAACATAACCACTGGAACAAGGAAGCGGAAACTTTAGGGAATACTTCTACTGATTTTTAAAAATGGGGTAAACATTACGATTTTTCATCATTTGCGTGGACCTGGTGAAGAGCTGTTAAAAATCCTGGGTACGTCACTACCTTAGTTATAAAAAAATACATTTATGTATTACGATACATTCTACACACTGTATGATAATTTAAGAATATTTTTCTTTAGCATTTCTCATTCTCAAGTGAAATTCTAACATTGTGTGGAAGTATAGTGTGGATACCCTCCTTATTTGTAGTTGAAGAAGTATTGAACACAGTTTTACATAGATATTCAAGTTTGGAAGACCCATCTTCACTACTTCAGTATTTGTCTTGTACTGATATTTTCCTTGAAACAGACATAGCACATATTTACTAGCGTTCCATTGATTTGAGAATATTGTAAGTTTTGTTATTCAATGAGAAAACAGGTATTTTAAGAGAAGCTTTCATGACCTTCGATAACTTTGCATAAAGTTCTGGAAAACAGATAGAAACTTTTTTACCGGCCAGGGCCTTAGATGTCTTAGGCCGTCAGTAAAATTTATAAAAATTTCAGAGTCAGTGGCTGAAGATGGTTTCAATGTTATTCAACAACTATGTATTTTTCAAGAATTCTTATCAATAGACAGTAGAAAATTAACTTTAATTACCTTCACCTGGTATATAAGTAAGGTAATTTTTCAATTGTGCATGTGGACGTCTTCTTGGTTAGGCATTTCTTTTGTCTGAGAATCCAATGTAGAAGACTTGAGCAAGCTCCCGCCGGCCGGGTGGTCGAGCGGTCTGCGGCGGTAGGCTATCGACTCAACGGTCCCGGGTTCGAGTCCCGGCAGGGGCATGGGTGTGGATTTTAACACTTAACAGCTAAAGGCAAATCGTGACGGGCCGAAGTCCAAAGTTACTAAACTGGCCCATATAAAAATAAAGTTTTTTAAAAAGTTTTTGAGCAAGCTCCACACTATTTTGCATCTTCTATTTATTTGATTCGTCTACTTAGCATTCGATGTTTTGGGCTGTCCTAGGCAAACATAGCAAGCAAGTATGCATACTTTGTGAATCTTTATTTCTTTGTTTGCTAATGTTGATTTTACATTACTCTTTTTTACTTAAATTCAATCTAAGTCCTATTTCGAACTCTCACTGGTCAATCTTTTCATTCTGCTTTGTAGTTCTTCTGCATTTGAAGTAAAATAGGATTATGTCATCAATGAATCGTAGGTGAATATGATATTAGCCATTGATTTTTATTCCAACTTAATCCTGGTTTAAATTTTGGAAAACTCCCTCCATTATCACTAAAAGCAGTTTTGGAAAAATTTAATTTTCTTGCCTTATCCCTTTTCCAGCTTTAAATTTTTTACTCTCTTAAAGTAATCTAATGACAGACATGAAAGTCAATAAATATTTCGTGTTCAGTGAATTGTTTTTAATGTCCTACACGAGCTGGTGGGGTTCTAAAGACAGGGCCTACAGTTTTTAGTAAAGTAGGGTGTTAAGCACTGGATTCAATGGATCCGTGGCGGGGCTTAAACCCTTAACCAGGTACATAAAAGTGAGCTTTCAGATCTCTCAGGTACCTCAAGATAATGTTACGTGGTAATTTATTTTACATACTTTCAGTACTTCAATGTTCAATTGAATTAAGTACTGATGTCAAGGAGACTGAATCGAGTGCTTTTCGTAGAGAAAGTTCATATTAATTACGTTACTCCATCATTTAATTTAATTCTGCTAAACTCATGAAGAAATTAAGCTTGATCTCTTTCGTGCTTGAAATCAAATTCTCTCTCTATATGGATCAGAATCTTCTTTAGCGACAAATAGCTGTGTTCTAGTTACACAATGCGGGTTATATTCTTGTATAGGGCAGCTTTTTTGCATTACTTTCTAGATTGCCAAAACCAGTTTACCATATTACTTATAAAACCGGGTGTTTCAGATCTATACATATGCTTTGATGTGCACAGAAAATTCATTTAATGTGTAAAATAAGTTTATTATAAAGTGTATTACGAAAGGAAATTCGAGCACAAAAATAATGAAGAAGCGTGAGCTCGATACACAGAAGGCTATCATTCTTCAAATTGCAAGCAAAACTTATTGTAAGATCTAAATAATACGTAAATAGTATACATATAGGAAACAAAATACATAAAAAATTCTGAATGAGGAAGTGAATGGAGATTGTCAAGATGTTAAAGGACTGCTAAACTTATTCTAATATAAGCTTATTCAAGCAAACAAAAACACTGCTTAGCTCGTCCATTACTCTGTGATCTCAATCCTCAAAGAAAAGAAGTGCTGATTTTTTAAAGTATCCAAATCTTATCCTTTCTTAGCTTCAATGTTCCAATCCAAATATTTATACAGACTAATTCTGCTCTGACGTGTCAGTTGTATTATTTGACAATTACTAGTTTAAATGAAGCAGTTTTCACTCACTTTAAATAGCTGATGTTCAATCATGCGCACAGAAGTAAATGAATTATCGTGCATTTTCTTCAAAGCAAACTTCGCAGGCAAATGTTAGTACTACTACTAATTTTGAAAGTGATAATGTTTTCAATGTATTAGCTAGGGAAACAAATGCTGGAACAGTTTTGGATGAAGTGATGGAAGTGCCTTACATAAGCACATCAAGTACAAGGGAAACAGCAATTAAGGGGGGAAAGTACAAGGAAACCAGCACCTAAAGTGAAAAGTTTAAAGGAACTTGCAGCTGAAGTGATAAGGTCTACGGTACAACATGGGAACGTAAGAAATGTGAAACGTAAGGAAAAGAGAAAATTACTTCTTTATGCAGATAGTCATGGACGGGGTCTAATGAAAAAAATCAGTGATGTTGAGACGAGTGGTTTTGAAATCTCTGCGTGGGTAAAACCTGGTGCTTTATGTGAAGAAGTGGTGAATGGAAGTGCTAGTAACAATGAGGACTTAAATATGCATGACTCTGTTGTCATCATTGGTGGTTCAAATGATATATCTAGAAATGAAACGGACAACGCACTGAATAGTTTGAAACGAACCTTAGACAACTTATCCTCCACTAATGTTATAGTAGTAAATTTTCCGCGTAGGTTTGACCTTATGGACGAATCACGTGTGAATAAAGAAATAGAGAGCGCTAATGTGAAGTTAATAGAAATTGTAAATCAGTTTCACAATGTTAAACTTATAAACGTAAGCGACTTTCATAGAAGTCTGTATACCAAACATGGTATGCACTTAAATGTTAGGGGTAAGCGTAGGTCAGCTACTGAAATATGTTTAACAATTAGTCAAAATGACATACAGCCTATACAGTCGGATACTTTTTTTAGAACAGTAATAAAGATGCCTACAGAGCGCTTGGTAAATATCCAAGATAAGTTATTAATGAGATCAGAGGCTAGAACAATGGTAAATGTAAGTAATTACAAAACCTCTAATTTCTGTATTTATCATCACAATGTACAAGGTTTAGGAAACAAATTGGATTTTTTTGATGTGTTACTCCATGATGAATTAAAAATGGTACAAGTACTATGTCTATTTGAACACTGGATGGATCAAGATACTATTACAACAGTAAAGCTTAGGCATTTTCGATTAATCACTAGTTACTCCCGCAACACTGTGTCTCGTGGTGGGGTTGCAATCTTCGTCAATGAATATATTCGCGCACAAGAAATTGATGTTAGCAAATACTCATGTGACTTACATTTCGAGATAGTTGGGGTGAGACTTCCTGATATAAGAATGCGTATATTTTGTATATATAGAACCCCCAGTAGCGATTTTGAAATTTTTGTTAATGCATTAGATCTTATTTTAGGTAATAGTTCAAATAAATCTGAAAAAATAATTCTATGTGGGGATCTAAATGTTGATTGGCTAACTCCATCAGTAAACAAAGAGCAACTTCAGATGCTACTTAATACTTACGGATTAGAGGCAATAGTCAATGTACCCACCCGGCAAGACAAATCCGCTCTAGATCAATTTGTACTACCCAAATCCTTTGGTTATCAGAAATTATTTGTAAAAAATTTAGGGTTTTCTGACCACGATGCTACACAGCTTATTTTTAAATTGCATGAAAAAATTGATAAAAATGATAAAATATATACGGTGCAGTCTAGGAATTTCTCGCGCAAAAACATGGAAAATTTTTGTGGTAATTTATCTACAGAATTATGGGACAGTACATATGAGGCTGGTACAGTTGATCAAAAGTATCAACAATTTCTTGAAACTTTCTTGTACTATTTTAATATCTCCTTTCCGGCAAAACCTAGAATAGTAAGAAACAAAACCAATGTTAAATGGATTACCAAAGGAATACTTACCTCCAAGTTGACTTTGTTTCGCTATAACAAGCTGCTATAAAAGCTAAACATCAAATTTCTTCGGATGTCGTAAACTATATCAAGAACTACAGAAAAGTGTATCGTATGGTAATAAAAACAGCTAAATTTTCTTATAACAATGCGTATATCTCTAGGTCCAAGAACAAAACAAAAGCCATGTGGGATGTCATAAATGAGAGTACTGACCAAAGAAAAGTAAACACCATAGATTATTTGTGTGTAGATAATAAGATATGTACTGCCCCAAAAGATGTTGCAAATACATTTAGTAATCATTTTCAAATGACTACACAGTCGTCACCTAATAAAACCACCCACACAAAAATTAATACGATTCAATTTAATGACCAAACTATGTTTCTGACCCCAGTTACTGAGGAAGAAGTATCACGCACAATAAGTAAATTATCGGTCTCAAGTTCATCAGGAATTGATGATGTTCCGAGTAAGGTTATTAAAATATGTGCTCCTCACATCATAAAAGTACTCTGTCATCTTATCAATGTATCTTTTGAAACAGGAGTGTTTCCCAATAAGTTAAAATTTGCTAAGGTCATCCCTATTTATAAAAAAGGTGATATGTATGATCCGAAAAACTATCGCCCTATTTCTATTTTGTCAACATTTTCAAAAATTTTTGAATCTT
>JAGDQP010003246.1:38356-61685 GCA_022664845.1 Lepisma saccharinum
ATTATTATTATTATTATTATTATTATTATTATTATTATTATTATTATTATTATTATTATTATTATTATTATTATTATTATTATTATACTTTTATTTTACATGGCAAGGCAAAAGTTAAGGCTGATAGCCTTGTCTTCCACTTAACCATGATACATAATTTACATATCAGAAGAAAAATACACATAAATACAAAATCCTAAGTTGATAAAACATGTATACAGACACAATACACACAGAGTCTACAACTACGACAAGAATACAATAATATTAGTAATACATGAACCCTTCCATATTATAATGAACCTATCTCTCTTCTAATTTTCCCTCCTTTCCCACTTTATCGATACAGACCCAATTTAGAACCCTCTCCACCGCAAACCCCAAATCACCCCACATCCATAAACACATACACACAATGACCAGTTAAAAAAACGAGTAAGTACAAGGATAAAGACAAAAATTCTTAAATGTACCGCATTTGAAACGAAGGTACAAACTGAAGCACGAGTATGGAGAAAATAATAATAATAATAAAAAAAAATCATTGAAATTTAACATTCTTTTACACTGCTATGAGTAAGTGACAGAAAGTGACTATGAAGCTTATTTCGAAAGCTGCTTAGGGAGCTTGCTGTGCGAACTACCGAAGGAAGATTATTCCACTGCTTGATTCCGAACACCACAAAAGATTTAGAATAGGTCTGAGATCTGTGCTTTGGTATTCGCAGGGTGGCATTGATTTTCGAGCATCATTAAAAGGGGGATAATAAAAGAAGTTCAAAGTTCCATAGACTAGCTCTATCTCTCAGTGCGTCAAGATGTTTTAACATAAACTGGAAACGTTACAAGTAATAGAAATATCATACTTATTGAGGTGTCATTAAAAAGTTGATGGCAAGAAGGCTTCAAAGATGAATCACCAGGTTTCAACTTACAAACTGTAAATTTTAGAATTAATAAGGTTAGAAAGTTAGCTTAGCTTTGATTCAAATGGTATCGGCAAGACAAATTCAACATTTCAGAACTGTATATATCAGCTCTGTTAATGAATCCGTTCCTCCGTCCGTCGATAGATTTCCACTCAGGGACTAGTAGGGCTAAGAAAACTAGAGTCTGAAGTTCTCAGCAAAATTTATCAAAAACACATAAATCATCCAAGTTAAATGTTTGTTAGCGAAGCCTAACGGTAGAACATGTGCCGATGAACAGCTTCCTCTGAAAATATGCGTGACTTGTTAAAGATCCCTAATTAATTCATTACACAAGTCTGTCGTAGTCCAGCATTTAATACTCGAGATTTCAGTTCAGGTGGTCTCAAGCTTAGTGTATTCTGGCGGTCTTTTCATGTGATATATCACGTACCCAGATAGCATACCAACTTGCAACAAGGTTGAGTCACGTCAAAATTGTTATGTGGTTGTGAAAAAAGAATAAAAAGGAAGGAGATACCTCCATTGTAAGTTATTTTCTGTGCTCAGCAAGAGCAAATAGAACCTCAAAGAAATTTAGTCATATTTCTATTAGTTGAAAATTAAATTTAGTGTGTAGTTTTAGTTTTTATATAACTTACTTTTGAAGATATGATATTTTCAATTGAATGTTGTAGGTTATATATTGTATTTTGTCAGAGCGTAGAAATCGGTTGTAATTTTAAAGAAACTATGCCATGATCTTGAGAAAATTTACGAAGGATATGAATGCATTAAACTTAACAGTAGATTTATTTATTGGAAATACAATAAAAGAATGAATGGTTGGCTTTGATTTATTGTGTAATTTTAGTGGGAAATATCGTGAAAGAGAAACTGTAATAGTGAAAAGAAAATTATGAACGTTATTGAGGTTAGTTTGAAATGAAACGAGGGCTGCTTGAAAAGTTTAAAAATAGAAAGTACTATACGGGTTCACAGCGCGTGCAGGAGTATACAAGACGTACTAGTGTCAAAGCTAATCATATATCAATGCAGACCGATAACCCATCTCATTGTTCAATATCTTCAGTTGAGGACATTGCCGGAAGAAGGATACAAAGCACAAAAACGCATTTTTGGTAAACAGCTGGTAAAGATTTAGGTTGAATATTACCAAGAAGTTTGTGAAAGAATATTTATGTCGCTGACACCAGTTTAAAGCGCATAGAATCAAATTTGAAAACTGTTAACTAACCTTTTAGTATTCTAAGATTGCGTGAAAATGTAGTGAAAATTGTGTATGCATGTTATGTGCCCTATTTCCGGCAATCAAATATTTCATGGTGCCACAGCCTAAACGACTGGACTAGAGGAACGAAATTTGGTATTACGATACATCACCACCAATAGATTAAGAAAATATTACAAAATGTTGAAAAAGTTGCCATTTTGGATCGAAAATGGCCGCCAAAATGAATTTTTCAGAAAATACACAGCCTAAACGGCTGCAGATAGAAAACCGAAATTTGGTATGACGGTACATCATCACCATTAAGTTACGAAAATATTACAAAATGTCTCAAAAGTCGCCATCTTGGATCAAAAATGGCGGGCTCTGAAACTTAATATACAACACCGTTTCAGCTAGAGATACGAGATTTGGCATAAAAGTGTATTATCAAGAGTTATGGAGGAAAATGTTACAACATTTTGAAAAAGTCGCCATCTTGGATTCAAAGCTCCCTCCCAAAATATTTTAAACGCCGTTTTAGCTATGGCACTAATTTCTACCATTCACTTTGGATCGAAAAGATATTTTTTTGTCGGTGACGGGCTAATTCACTGATTTTTAAGTTTGATCTGATTATACCAATCTTTCTGTCGCACTGTGTAAATGATTGGCCTCTGACAAAGCATGTGAATAAGTTCTACATAAAACACATTGCTGAACCATGAACAATACTTGATCATTGTCGAGTTGAGGTTTTGTCCGCCAGCAGGGTCCGAAAGCAAGACGGCAGTTTCCACTTGCGGAAACTTTTCTACATATTTCTTTCTTCCAAGCTAACGAATAAAGATATTGACTTGAAATTTGCAGGACATGTATAAAAGAACATGGGGGGTCGTTTAAAACGATGTACCCGCCTTCCGGCAATGTCCTCAATTGTTTAAGGAACTCAGACGGATCGTTCGATTTAAAAAGACACTGCTTCATTTGTGGAAATGAATTCAGTGATGGACCCATCAGAGCACAGGAGGTGTTTTCATATGGTTGTGGCTTTAGAAATGAGGGGATATCTTATCAAGAAACTTCACTTACGAAATGATAAGGGGAGTGAAAGGGTCTGGACCAGGCTTCTTATTGTGAGTAATCTTGTGAAAGCAGAAGTACAGTAACATGGAAAGTGTTCCAAAGATTTTTTTTAGAACTAAACCAATTAGGGAACTCGTGGGTCGACCATAATAGAAACTGGTTATTTTCTATGTTATGTGAGTACATATAAAGTGGTGACGAATGCCAGTACACTCTGAATAAAGTAAAAGATATTATGAAACGTGTATCTGGTCAAGAAAATGGCTGTCTTATACAGACAAACATCTTTAATGACATTTTACGGATCGGATACTTGTTTCAAATGATTCTGGAAGGAAATATATACTCTGCTTATCGGACACGGCTCATAAAATTACGTATCAGTGATATAATGACAAAAAAACTAACCTTTCTACTTAATGGTTAAGGATATTATCAGATGAGGCCGATATCAGACTGATGGCTTATGAATGAAGTATATACCCAAATTTCATAGATAGCAAGTCTGATGGACAAAATCTCATTTCAAGTCTTTATGGAGGGAGTAACGACAAAGAAGAACAGTCCTGACAGAAAGGTAACAGGAAGTGCATTGTGATAAACCGTGCTATAATATCAACTGAAAGACCAAGATTATTCCAGTCACCCATGCAAAGAAATCTGTTATTAACCCTTCACCGATTATATGGGCCAAAATACCTATTCGATCTATAATCATCCATTGGAGTCTGCGCATCATACCATGAACTTGTGTATACATGACCTCTCTCATCAGTAGGACTATCAAAAATTAGTATAGTGAAGGTTTCTTCAGCATGTGTTTGACAACACAAATGTAAATATATGCCCGCTGCATAATTTAAATACGTTCCATGCTATGGAAGGGATCCAATGTAGTACAGCTAGTACCAGTACTAACACTCAGGTAAAGGTTCAACGAATTCAGAGTGTTTCTTTTAATGTTGAAGGTATTCGTCTGTGTTAGAACACACAGAAAAGTGGAGGAAGTGGCCTTAATAACGTACTTTTATGGAACTTAAAAACTGTCGGAAACCTCAAGAAGCAACTCGCCCTTTATTTTGATGTGGCTTCTTGGATTAAACAAGCAACCTGGATGGAATTGTTTCATGAAAAACCTTATTAGTAACTATGAAAACTGTGAATAGATTTACATAATGCCAGTTCGATTTTAAAAAAATGCATCCTAGTACTACTTACACGCCATTGTGCTTGAGAGCAGATCAAAGTAGAAAACTCAGCTAGTAATCATCGTCACATTTGATCACCTATGTTGAACTGAATTGGATTGAATTATGGCCTTTAGGCATTTATGGCTCAGACTTCAATAGGGTAGGAGAAAGGATGCGAACCCAGATAGTATCTTCTTCTTCCAACTTTGTATTCAATCCATCGTTTCGTTTCAAACTAACCTCTATAATGTCCATCATTCTCTTTTCACGATTACAGTCTCTCTTTCAAGATATTTCTCACTAAGAGCACACAATTCTGGGGCTTAGAAGCAAAACCTACAATCTTCATTTTATGGGGGAAACCGAGATTTTGATGGAAGTGTTTAATGAAGGTAAAACTAATTCTTTGTGTAATTTGTATGTTTTTGCTTAGGAACCACACAAAAAGGTACCCATATAATATTATTTTTTACCACCATAAATTTTCTTTTTGCTCTCCTGTAAAAGTTTCTGCAGTGGAGATTGTAGCTTTTGCCTATAAACCTCTAAGCCTACAATTAATCAAAATTAAGCATCCTTCTTTTTTTGTGTTTTCAATAAGTAAGTAATTTGTTAAATTTTATGTATTCATTCCGCTACGTAATTTTTCCTAAGATCCTGGCAGTTTCTTTAAAATGTTAATGGATAACTACGCTCTGACAGAAAATAATAAATATAACCTTCAGCATTCAATACACTTTCATAAGAGGTAGAAATTGTAATCTTACAAGTTTGTGTATTAGATTTCTTATATAATAAATATGTAGGATGTTTTCGTTCAAAAATATCCAAAAGTCCTTTCGTCTACACATCATTATATATTAAAAAACGTTGTCTAATCATATTCACTTCATTATTACATACTTCCAAAGACAACTTCATTTATTTCATTCCTATCATTGTGTAGTCTAATTATGGTATATTATGTAATCTATGTTTTATTTATCATGCATCACTCTAAATTTCTTTGCTTTAAATGTTTTATCAGTTATTATTAATGCATTTTATATATTTTATTTATTTTCAAATAACTTTATAAATAACAAATTGTTTAACTTTATATTTTTAGTCATAAGAGTCTTCATCACCCTATTTTCATTAGCAAATTCTTGTGCAAATATGCACACAAAAAAGATAATCAATTTAAAGAAATCTATATTTAAAAATGTTATTTATCGATGTTGCATATGTTCAAACTTATGTTATTTATTAATGTAATGTTTTACGAAAATATTTGTACAGTATTCTGAAAACATATACCTACGTAATGTATGATTATGTATTTGTATATCTAGAAAATTTCTATTAATTTTTAAAGATTTACATAACTGACGCCAGTCAAATTTCCTTGCAAATATGCCTGTAGCACTAAGACATGAGTACTTATGAGAAGGAAACCATTGTCTTAGGAATTTCAGTATGTTTCAATTATGTATGTATTGTTTTATTCATACGATGTACCAATGTTTTTTTTTACAAAATATCTATTCTTGTAAATTCAAGCTTTGTGCCAAAATTCACCTTACTTTACATTATTATATCTTTTCTCCGTAACTAAGCAAGTGTAAACCATAGATTCTTGTATGTTGATGGACGATAAGATAAAGATAAAATGAATTTTATGGGCGGTAACAGCACTATGGCTTACACCCGTCTCGATATGGGGGAAACCCCTTATCTTCGTCATGTCAAAATTTAGCTGTTAATTAAAATAATAAAATAAAATAAAAGATGAAGATGTAAAAGGTCTTCACAATCAGCCAACTGGTGTAAATAGCCAGTTTAACACGGAAGCCTGTAAATGGGCCCTCACAAGATAAAACAAAACTACACTATAAAACTTAACAGCTAAGGAGCATGATCATATAAAATAAACGGAAATCATAAAACTCTCTGCGAAAACAAGTAAAATATTACCGTTTAACCTAGGTTTCCCTTTCCTTCCCACGAGATTAAAATCCATATCCATCAGGTGGTCCTGAATCATGTCTGAAGCCAAAGATGAACTTGGTTCATCGATAGTATGTGCAGACTCTTCCTGAGCTAATTGAGCAGACAAAACGTTTGTCAGAGTCTTAATGCTTGTAGTGAGAGACGAAGTTCGAACTAATTTGGAGACTTTATACGGACTAAAAGTAGTCTTAACCCGTGCAGTTGTAGAGCTCTGCACAGGTGTTTTTTGTCCCTGACTCTGCGTTGGCATATGGAGAGGAGTCTCCGATTCTTTGGGCGGCTTCCGAGGGTCGTCATGCATATCAGACACTGTTTCTGTTGATACATTAACTGTCTGGGTACCAACCGAGACAGTTTTAACTGCTAGTCTGGCTACAATATGTGAAAACGCACGAGAGGGAAGGGTGCGCTGATAATCTCTTAATCGACGTTTAGCATCACCAGCGGATATTTTCTCTAAGACCATCAGCTCTCGAATTCGTTTTTCCTCCTGAAAGATAGGACAGTCCCGCGACCAGGCCGTGTGATCACCCTTGCAATTAACACACTGAGGTTTCAGTGATGTGCAAGGATCCTCACCATGGCTACTGGTTCCGCATATTGCACATACAGCAGAGGTCGCCTTACACGACGTGCTGGTGTGTCCATAGTGCTGACATTTAAAACAGCGGAGCGGACTGGGTATATATGGACGGACAGGCAAGCAGTAGAAGGCTGCCTTCACGTCCTTAGGAAGCTGTGGCATGGCAAACGTCAAAATTAGCGAGCTAGTGGGTTGCAGTTCGCCAGTCTTACGAGTTTTAATCCGCCTAACGCTGACTGCACCTTGGCTGACCAGTTCATTCTTAATCTCCTCTTCAGGGACATCTTGCAAGTCCCAACAAAATATTACGCCCTGACAAAAGTTCAGTTGACGGTGTGGTTCAACTTGAACTTCGAATGGTCCTAGAGTTTTCAGTTTTAAAATATTATTAGACTGTTTATTATTGGATGTCTCTACGAGCAAGGTGCCGTTGCGAAGCTTTTTAACATGCTTAAGTTCACCTGCAACGTAATTAAGTTCTTTTGTATAACGAAAGGGGATAACCCCTTCAAACCACCTGGATTTTCTGTTTCACTCTTTACTTTAATCACAAGATATCGTGTAATAGACGGTACGATACTTATCTGTTCCTCTACTTCGATTTTCTCTTCCTTGTCACTGCTTGATGCATTAGCTGCATGCGCCTTCTTACTAACATCAGTAACGTTCTCTTCGCTATGTCTCTTCTGTCTCTTTCTTTCTTTCTGCGAAGGCGACTTAATAGGATGTGGTGGAGCCATGATGAATGTTAGCCGTAAATGCCCACACTTCTCCGTCTTCGTTCTGAGGAGCCAATGAGGCTGCCGGGTACTACCCTCATCACCCTTGTCAGCAAGCTGGAAATCGAGGCGAAGTCCAATGACTTGGCGTCGAAATCACTTGCACTCCCGACTGATGGATACTTGGGACACCCACTCCCCCCAATGTTGGCGAGACCAAAGGTCCGAAGAGCTTCCCAATGGCGCACTTCCCAGTCTCAACGAGCTAGACCATCCAAGAATCTGCTGTTAAGAACTAGGCGCTATCCAATGATTCCACCCCCTTTCCCCTGGGCCCAGGGGCCATCGTCAATGCAAGTACATCCTGTCACATCCGTGGTCATTGCGCGGAGGCGCAACTCACAACAAAAGAGGAGATGAAATGATGATCATCTGTGGATGAAAATGAGGTGAATGTGAATGTAACTCCTCTCTGCTGGTCCTCCTTTCAAGCAGCGTAGGTGTTTAGCTGCGAGGGCTGATTGCAGCCAGCAAAAGCCAGCTGGACGATGGGGTCGCCAATTCCCTACGCCATTTGTGGCTGATTGCAACCAGCATAAGCCGGCCGGACGATGGAGTCGCCAATTCCCTACGCCGTATACGAGCAGCGATGGTCTGCTGCTCGGGCTATGTGATGATGCATCACGTTGTGGTCCGTAGACCTGCGATGAGCTCGCCAATCCCCTACGCTAGTGGGAAGTAAAAATTCTCAATATAGAACCACTCTGGCCCTGCTATTGGACTTCCCATAGGCAGCAACGATGTTAGCAGCTGCCAGGGCTGATTGCAGCCAGTAAAACTGACTGGGCGATGGGGGCGCCACTTCCCGACGCCGGGTTGATGGACGATATATAGCGAAATATGTTAGTAGTAAATTTGACTTCCAAGTAACAGTGGCGTAGGTGTAAGGGAAAAGAAAAATAGAAAATTACGTTAAAAAAATGAGATTTTTAGATTTTGTCTTCTTTTTCTTCTAAACGTAGAACAATATATGCATAACAAAGAATATTAGTCGCTAATTGTGATATTTACCAAATAAAACAAGGTGCAGGGTCCGTCCGTAAAGTAGTCGGACTGAAGTTTCGTAAACCCATTTATTGACAATTTTGATACATCGGCTTAATAGTTCTCAACATATGCCCCTTCTGCATCAACACAGCGTTGCCAGCGACTCTTCCAATCACTGAAGGCTAGTTGGAACGCAGAAACTGGAATGCTCTTCAGCTCCCTCGTTACGGCCACTTGAATGGCCTGGACCGAGCCGTGGTGCCGTCCTTTCATGACCCGTTTCAGTCGGGAGAAGAGGAAGAAGTCTGGGGGAACGAGATCTGGGCTGTAGGGTGGGTGGGGAAGCTGTGTGATGCCATGTTTGGTCAGGAAGTCCATGACAACAAAGGCAGTGTGGTTCGGCGCATTGTCGTGATGGAGATTCCATGAGCCGGCGATTGCTGTACGGAAGCGGGCGACTCGTTTTCTGAGTCTTTCAAGTACTTCCACATAAAATGCAGCATTCACAGTCTGACCAGGCGCTACAAACTCTCTGTGAACCACTCCTTTGCAGTCAAAAAAATATCAACATCGATTTCATTTCCGACTTGCTCATGTGGGATTTTTTCGGGCGAGTTGTGCCATTCCGAGCTTTGATCATGTCATGGGTCTCACTCGCAGTTTTACCCAGTTTGACGCAAAACTTCACGGCGTACCGATGCTCTAACAAACGATTCATTGTGGACCGTGACATGGCACCTTGACATTGGTTCACCTTCAACTCGATCTACACTCCGGGAAGGCTTGTAGACGATTGGCGACTGGTGCGCTGGTAGCTAAGACCCCACCACCACCCAACCAGTGCAGTAAGATCCCCCTTCTTCACCCCGTTGTGGCGGGAAAAATTCAGTCCGACTGCTTTCCGGACGGACCCTGTATGTTTCATAATTGTATTGTGGTTAGTTTTTTCTCTTAGAAAATAAGTAACACAGGTATGTTTTTTAAAATCTTACGCTGGCAGCCATATTGGATTTTACCCTTTCGGATTACTTTTTTTCTTGTGCTAACATTTCTAATTCGAATCATAGGAGCTTGAAGCTTCTGAAAATATGAGTTTCATTTAGTCCTTGGGTGGTCCATATAGGGGTTTCCTAGCTCCTCCTCTATTATTCTGTAGAGGAAGAAATACTAAGCCATCTTCCAACATCGAATGATACTACTGAATCCTAAAACGATCCTTCAATACAACAAGTTGGTACATTTAGTGGTACTACGTGAGGAAATGATCACGAAGCAATATCTCGAAACGATTCATTGAACTCAATTCTACCAATTCCCACTTTACTAATACCAAAAGAATTGAAAAGATGGCTAACAGACTATTATATCATCCGAAATACTGGATTGAAAACTAAAAATCTACGGAAAGAAATTTCAAGGTACAGCGGATAGCGTGCAGAAACTTGTTCATCATATCTCCATTTGCAGCTTTGCTTATGTTTTGGACAGTGGCGATTCCATTATTTACATTGAAAATGAATGTGTTAAGTGCCTAGAACTGCGTTAAAACACAACGCCTATTGAAGACTCGACAAAATGTGACAAAGACACAAAATGGTTCGATGAAACCCGTTCAGCTTATGTGCTCTACATGCGGAAGAGAGGAAATCAGATGATTACGTGTCGTTAAGTAGAAGCTGAGATCTGAGATATTGTTGTTGGTCATAATTTAATCTCCCATTGCGCCATACGTTCTACCGACGTGGGACAGATGGCTAAATGCAACATGTGTTTTGAATGCGTATTGTATATTTACGTTCTTCCTAAATTATTAAAATTTCATGTAAGCTATTTTTAAATAAATACAAACATAAAAAGACATCGCCACTTGTTCCCTCTATACCCTATCTGTATATGTGCTGATCCCGAAACCGCGAAACTTTAGGCATCTCAGGCTTAGGCCGGAAAAGAGTGGGGAGAGAAGGTTGGAAGGTTCTGGTCCAAGAAATAGTTACTAGAAACCACCACGCCATTTGCCTGGTGTGACTGAGAGAAATCTTAGAAAAAACTCAGTCAGGAAAGACAGCCGCTGGGATCGTCCCCAAAACCTTCCAAAACGATATTCTCTTTTTGACAACTGATTCTAAACTGAGTAGTGTGGAAGGAAAAAAGATACTAGTAATTCCATGCGTTGCACCTCATACCCGACTAATAATAATAGTCACACGCACTCAAACACGCATACATAGAAGCAAACAATTTTGCAACTACGTTCTAATTTGATTTCCTTGTTTCTGATCTACTTTTATTTTTTTTATTTTCTCTTTTTTTACGTAGGTTCTCAAATCTTACGTCACTTTTGGGTACAATTCTTCACTGAGAACATCAATTAGTTGATGTGATACCGTTAAGGAATGGCTTTGATTCCAGATGAGAAACAACGGGCTAATCTCAAAAATCAGAAAGCTACTAGTGGATTTTTGTTCTCCAGAAAAGGTAAGTAATAATATTCTTACAGTATCAAAGTAATTAATATTATATTATATTATATTAATGTGATGTTAAGGGTTAACAACCAAAGTAACATGATTCTCTCCGAAACTTGTCTTTGCATAACAATGATAAAATAAATCCTGAAAGGTTAGTGAAAAGTGATATTCGTTCGTGTTTTTTTTTTATTTTTTATATTCTTTCTTGTTTTAGATTTTACACTCATGCAAATTCAGTATTTTTAAGGCCTTGAAGGACGCTGAGTTACGTACTAAAGTTTTGAAACATGAAATCCAAGATAGCTGCAGCGCAGTTAACAGAAAATCTGCTCAAAACGCCTGGAACTGCTGCAGTCCGGGCTGCTTTTGCTGCTTCCCGGGGTAACATACGAATAAAGGATACATGCAATATTTAAAAGCAAACAAACACACTGAAGTTGCGTATGGTAAACCAATGCCGAAAAGAAAGATTTATCAGACAATTTGCCTACTGGTATGACTATAGGTAGTGAAGGTGAAGGAAGTAGTGAAAATTTGGGAAGAAATGCAGAAAGTTTGGAAAGAAAATACTTAAAAATTTGAGTTTGAAAAACTTACAATGTCTTCCATCTTCACAGAAATACTTGAAGTATTCAAAATATCGTGTGGCCAGACTACGGTGCAGGGATTCTCCCAGGATATTCAGTTTCAGGACTTGTAAACCCAAAATTGGTCGCGGAGGGGGGCTGGTTGAAGGATTTTTATGCTTTTGCAATATTTCTATAGATTTTTAATCATCAAAATTTTTAATTTCTGGGAGATTGAGAATTATGGTGTTGACATCTCCATCTACTATTGTAAATATAAAAAACATTCGGCCTTTTTCTAAAACTTCCGCTTTTAGGAAAAAAACAAGCTATCGTTTTTTTTTTAATTTCATTTTTTTTATCCAAGGCAGCAATTTGTAATACTGCGGGACTAAAATCTCTTTAAGCAAGTATTACTTTTATATAGGTAATTAGGAAGAAATACAACATAAATTAAACCCTAGATATTGTAAGATTACAAATAGTTTTGGTATATGTGAGATATTAAGGCTTGCCCAGAGCTCTGTATTGCCAACTTTTTTTAAAAGAAAATTGTTCAAATTTGTTCCCTATCGTATTTGTGGCAAACTTAGCTTAAACATCATTCAACACAATATAAGAAGATTGTGTGTGTCCCCGACCTCAAGCACCCCAGTTGTCAGCGTTGCCAGCCTATAGTAAATTCAACTTATAGAAATCCTTTTATTAAGACAAATGTACACATGTGCATTGATTTACACGAAATTTGAAATGCATTTTCACCAGATACAGGGACAGGTCATACAGGCACTTCTGGAGCGTAGTATGACAGTGTTGCCAAACTTTTAAAAAATATATATTTCATATTTGGTACTGTTGAACGTATCCGCATTGATTTACACCAAATTTGACATGTGCAGTAGGTACTGGGATAGTTCATGTGGATACTTCCGGCGGCGCAGTTCTCAGTATTGGCAACCAATTTCAGAAAATATTTTGATTGCTTGGATACCGTTCAACATATTAGTACAAAACCTAGTATTTACGTATTGGACGCGTCATGGAGGCACTTCAGATCTCACAGTTTACAGTGTTTCCAATCAATTTAAAAAAAAAATACTACTTTCGTACAGTTCGACGTATCCGTACCCAATATTGAGTGTAGATATTCGAAACAGTCGAAACAAACTGTGGTTGTTCCCTGTACCCAAGCACCCCGTTGTAACCATTGCCACCCTATTTTAAAATTCAATTTTTCAAATGGCCCCCATACTGTTACATGCCGATAGCTATTACTATACTTTCAAAAAAGCCACGGGTCGGGACTAGGTTATGATATAATTTGAAATAATACTTCTCGTAGGCCTATTGCAACAAAACTCATTACAAGAAGCATAAATTAGTTGTTTGTTTACAAGCGTACTCATAATGGATTTATACAACTCTTTTGATATATGCATACAACATGAAATTTTTGTTGTTACATTGTTTATATCTGTATATATTTTCACAGTGTGGGGCGTGGCTTGAAACCCTGAGCATGAGGTAGGAATGCCCCCAAGTTTGTATAGTGAAACACAAATGTACTAGTAAACGCAAACATATGTCTCTTAAAACACTACGAAGACCTGACATTATCTCAGAAACCGTGAAAATAAATCGAGCTTGCTGAAATTAAAGTAGAGCCAGTTTATCCGTATCTGCTTCCTTTTAGACGCTAACGTCTCTTATAGAGTGAGCTCATAAAACGGAAAATAACGACAACGGCAGGTTGTAATCTTATTAGGCAGAAAACGTTGAAAAATCGAGGTGTATGCACCGAAGCTTGAAGTCGCTTAATCCTTTTTTACTTTCCTTTGAGCAGTATCATGTGAGATACTTTTCAGCAATGTCAAATTATACTAAAAATAATTAAAAAATAAAGACTATATATATATATATATATATATATATATATATATATATATATATATGAATCGCTTTTTTTGAAAGGGCATCAGTCATCGAAAATAAACTTTAGAAAAACAGCAAAAAACTGTCTCAATGAAAGCAGAGATTTCGAAGCCACGAATGGTTTAGGCTGTTGATTCGCCATCCTTTAAGAGGCATTTATACATGATGATTACCTCCTACCCATGCATAATGTATGTTATACTAGGGTGTGTTGAAATTTGCAAAATGATGCCCTTTTAACACAAAGGACACAAATTATGTACGAACTTGGAATAGTTTGTTTTATTACTGGAGTTATTACAATATAGGCATATTATTTAGTACATAATAGGTACTATCATAATAGGTACGTGAAGACGCACGTTGTTTGAAGCAAATTCCGATATCATTTCTTTCTACAATTAACAGAGTTCAGAAGTCACATGACGAGGTCGAAATGTTAAACACCAGTTTAAGGTGTTGTCAGTGGCCAGCGCAAAAGGTTACAATAAAGCAGCGTCTTCTCTGCAGGAACAAAGGCTTTCAGTCGCAAGATGTCATTCATTTTACATGACTTAATGGGAACTTTCCCTGTATGATATGCCTTCCCGTGTGGAGGTTGAATCACTTGATGTCGCTGTAGTGCCACCTGAAATGTATGACGTATGAGACCATTGATTGTTGTGTAGCCTGTGACGTAGCCTTTCCTTTCCTTCTCGAAAACCAAGTGAAACAGGGTTGATATGGAAAATGACACTCGTTCACGCCTTGGCTTGTGCTCACTTTCAATGGAAACGGGTATCTTCTTGTAATACTCCATCCACCACGGCTTGTAGCTATAGATGTCCGAAGCTTCTACGACCTTAACAGTAAATTTGCCGGGTTTAGCGCTTAGAATGATATGTTCTACCACATCATGGACAGTGTATATCCTATCATGGCGTCGCAATCTGCGCTTTATGGCCCCAAAATCTCTGTCACATGGCAGAAAACTGTGCCCTCATACAAGAAAATAAAGCTGGATTCTGTTGAACTGTCCTGAATCTGTTAAGTGTAAAAATATCTGCACATAGTTTGGTTCTTGTTTTGAGCTGGGTAGTTGTCAGCAAATAATCTGAGTTCCGTGATGTCAGCATCAATGTATTGCTTTAGATAATCATTCCAAAAGGTACACACTTCATCGTGGCCTTTACGTCCATTACCATCGTGATACACATACCGAGTGCCAGTGTCAAACTTTATGTTGTGTACACAAAATACAACCGTTAATTATCTGCAATAAAATAGTTCTTGCACAGGCAGTTTTGGCAAAGAAATATTCTGCATGAAGTCACACGCAAGCGCTAACACGTGTGATTCCTTCTTACTTTGTGGTGACGCTTCAAACTTAAGTGCATTGTAAAATTTGGTGCTTCGTCTTTTATGAACCATCAGTTCGGCAACTGCAGCACGTTTAGCTGCTTCGTTCAGGTGAGGAGATTTAATTTTTAATGTCAGCTCTTCACATGTGCAACAGGTATCTATTTGGGGTCGACCAAATCTGTAGTTATAATGGTTTCGGAAATAGTCCCAGTATTTCCAGTAGGAACACTTAACATCAGGATGATCTTCTCCAAACCATCTCCACATTTGTTATACAGTATTAAGGTCTGCATTTAAGTAGCGTATAGTTTGTCCGGCATAATGCGACTCTTTCACCGGAATTCATTCAATATGTTCGCGAATCAGCAGCTCCATATCATGCGGAATGGCATTAGACACACATCTCTCTACCTCTTCGGTCTTCTGGCGATTTCCCCAAGGTTTTTAACTCACGAATTCGATACATATAGGTTGGACGATTTAACTTGAAACGATGCATTGTACAAAAAAAATGTTAGAAACAAAAGTTAATTGACTTGAAGGTGACATATGACAATGTATAAAACGTAGTCATAGGGTAAACAGTGTTGGTACCCCAACACAAACTTATAGTATTCAGAATGGAATATATACTATTTTATGCCATTAGAAGATTTGGTTTAAAGAATGAATGAAAATAAACCATTGTTGGCTTGTCAGTGTTGCCAACTGAGAGAGATATGAAGCTCTAAAGTTGAGAAATTAAGGTGTCCGTACAGAGAGATGAAGAAATGTACAACCACAACAATACTGCAGAATGAAAGGATGTAATGTAGAAAGTAAACCGTAGAATTCACAGCATCCAGTAAGTAACGGGCGTGACATATGAGCCATCCAAAAAGGGCAAATGTTTGAGTAACCGTTGAAAGAAAAATGTCCCCAACGACGTAATGTGGACAACGTCACATAAAGCCTCCATGTAGCGCAGAAATTCCGATGGCGTTTGTTTGGAATCTATATATGTAACCATTCCCGAGAGATACAAAAATAACGGTTTTGGGGTGGCAACACTGAATTAAAAATCCTTCATACCTTCCAAACCATAGAAATGATGAATGGGAATTCTTTCTGTTTGTTGAATGTGTCGTCTTCATTCATCGTGGAGGAAATATTGCACAAAGGATGCATTGCACAAGGAAATGGTACTAACACAAATTAATTGACTTGAAGGGAGAAAGCAAATGTCATGAAGTATGTTTGATATGGAGGACGTTTTCAAGGTCATCTGAAGGGCAATGGAATGCCATATTGTTTATTGCAGAATCTGATTCGCAGTACAGAAGTAAACAACTTTGATAGAAACCAAAAAAGTTAAAGTTTGGGGGGTAGTCTCGAGAATTTGCGGCTGACACCCAGCCGCAGTCTGGCGATTTCACTGATTGTAACAAACCCAGCAGATACCGTAGGCCATACCATCTATTGCAGACTGCGAATGCTAATTGAACACAAAAAGAAAATGTATGAATGATAATTCTTCTGCTTAATTTCTATCGGAAAAATCCAAGATTATAAATCAAAACTCTATGAAAAAGTACAGTTACAAATGTTCAAAAGAAAAACTAGCACGTTTCTTATAGTCATACTAAACCTTACATGTTCCACATTGCAAGCGTATGTAGTAGTATGTTGATAAGTTAGAAGATACAAACGAATTTGGTACCAAACTAATATAAAAATAATTATTCTCTTGAAATAGTAAAAAAAAGAGGGGGGGGGGCATTTTCTACTCATGCCTTAAAATATATGTGTTCTGGACATGCCACTCTATATTCCACCTATTGCGAATATAACATTCTAATAATTACAACAGTATTGAACTAGTGTTTATAGTGTTTATAAGAATTCGCACAGATGGAATTAACACGCCAGAACTGAAACGGGTCACCACCGGCTGTTGGGGGATGCTGGTCAAGTTTTGTACTGTGTCGCCGGGTGTAAAATTCGAACGCATGCTGACGCGGTGATTCGATTTAGATCTGATAACCCGTAGGATGAAGGAGATATTTTAATTATTTCAGTGATTTTGGACAGTGTTTCTTTCAGGGGTGACCAGGACCGGAAATGTAGTCCCGATAACACGAAAAATACAACGCCAAAATTACCAGTTAAATAGATTTTCCAAACCAGGTCAATCGGATTATCAGGTCACTTATGTTTGGGTCTGGCCCTATCACCGGGTCATCGAAAGTGTCCCGGAATTGGCTGTGGAACACGCACAGAAAAAGAGAGTGTGTAAAGTGAGAGAAAAATAAAGATAAATACATAGAGAGAAGAGGACGAGAAAGACGCAGCGAAGACACGATAACAATACATCAAGAAAGAGAGGAAGAGGGAAAGACCAATGAAAAACATGAAAACTACATTATCATTATCCTAAACAACGGACACACTGTTTACTCGGATTCTGACCAGTGATGCTTCGTAAATTCTCCACAATCTGGAGATGAAACTCTGTTTGAATAATTCAATGCATGCGAAGAAGATACTGGTTGGCGGAAAATCGAACCGAGGTTTTCAAATTAGAAGGCCAGCACGATAGCGATACTTCACAGATAACTCTATCCAAAACGTCCTTAGCAAATGCTATAGTGTTTCTTTCTAAGAATAATAACATGAAAAGTGGATACTTCTAATCAATGACGTGTTCTTAACCGTCCTGGTAACCCCCTGAGACTTGATTTGAACTTTTTCAACCAACATTCGTAAATCTTTTTCCTCTCTATAATGACTCAGGTGCTTCATATCACAGTCGGAAATATTCTCCGTTTTATATGAAAAGCGATGGTTAGATTATTCACGATCGATTTGTTAAAAATCTTCAACTTGAACAGGGTTTGAACCTATGTTGGTGTCCTTTCCAGCGCGTTTCCCCTACTCAATCTTGCCAACGAAAGACAGCAGCCATAAATTACTAAGTTCAAATGCGAGGAAAATGTAACATTGAGTATCTGTGTAAATTTTGTCTGTATGTATTGTGTGGTAAGTAAACACACGTGTATGCATGTACTTTTTGTCATGTCGAATTATGAAATGAATATATTATGGCAGTTTTAGGAAGAAATCCAGTTTAGGGCAAGTATTGTCACATTAAGATACGATCATTTATTGTCTTTTATTTTAGCGTAACCAGCCTGAACGAAGCAAACATCAAAAAATGTCATTAGTAAATGGAGAAGTTAAAACTGCAATTAAAAATTCTAATATACTTCGTGCAATATGACACGTTGAACATAACACAAATTTTAACTTTTGACAGTTTTTACTAAGTATTAAAAGCCGTCACTTTCAGGCGATTCGAACCTACAACCATAAGGTTTCGTACTCTAGTAAGTGTCTACGGATTGAATTTAATTCGTCATTATATGTCTATATTACGCGATAGTGTAGCTTTTTGTAAATTTTCGGAACGGACTTACCGACTGAAGTCGCCTAGCATCAAAATTATCTCCACATTTTCAACTTCTGTGGAATAAGAAAAAAATATATGAACTTGCAATAATGTTAGCAGTATAGAACTTGCCTACATTGAATACCGCCCAGCGTAGCCCTCATGACCGAAGTCTTTCAAGCTCTTGGTTATTGTACTTTTGATGCTGATGAGTATGGGATCGAACCCCTTAGTTTCCAACATTTCTTTTTCACTTTTTCCAGTTACGTCGGAACGTTAAATTTGCGTTCTCTACCATTATTGTAAATGGCGTTTACATTCAAAATTAGACACATGGTTGTTGAATTGATTTGCAAATGTTAATATAATGAAGAAGAGAACTGGCAGTACGCAAAGACAAAAACTATTTTTAAACATTGTCAATAATAATTGCTACGAACGACTAAACAAACAGCTAGTTCCTAACGGCGCGCCGCGACGGGGCGTATATTTTTGGCTGAAGTCTGTTCCGAACCACTCTCTTCAATAGTCCCTGACGGACTTGAACCCATGTTTACGCGCAGCAAGAAGTAAGTAAATATTTGTGTAACGCTATACACATGCTTATTAGGCAAAACCATGTATAGTGTGTGTGTGTGTGTGCGTACTTGAGTGCGTGTGTTGAAGCCTTCAGGGGGCTATTTAATACAACGTTAAATAAATCCGCTTATTACAAACAAGAAAATTACTTCTGTGGATCGCCGGGCAGAAGGAACCGTACAAGGGGGTCACGGCATGAAAAAGGTTGAGAAACGCTGCGTTGGATCGATCCCTGCGCATGCCATGTGCGCTTTGTGGTGGACAAACACTTCGTGCGCATGGGTGTATTTAGTAGAGATACGCTGAGGGGCAGTACAATTTAATTAATGGATAACAAATTGCAAAGCTATCGTTTAGAATGAAACATTTAAAGTCACTCAGAAATGATTGAAGGGCAATACTTTCATAAATCCGCCCATACGTGTGCGTGCTTCATCTCGGTGTTCTCTTGTTTTCTTCCAGTTTCTTCGTTCCACCAATTAATCCCATCATCATTCATGCGTCCTGAGCCAAAGTTGCCTAAAAGGCCTTAAAACTAAATTCAAAATTCAATTTTATGTATGCACACACTTTCCTTTATTCTGGAAACGGAAGAGAAAATGGAACACGAGCAATCGAGCATCATCTCCAAAGAATGATTCGCGAGATTGACGCTGTGCAAAATATATGTGCGTGGCGTGACAAGGATAGAAACATAGTGATATTATTGTTCGTTGATGTGACAACTTAGCAGTGAAGGTAGAATCTTTTGCTGGAAGTCAAAAAGTAAAAAATCACTTCACGTGCCATTAAATTTTCTGTATAATGCCAAAATAATATTTGTTATTTGAGATTATACCTACATATACTGGGTCACCATACTACAGACATAGGACTTTAATGAACAAATACTGGACAGTTAAGAAAAGTCCAATGATAAGTTCAAGTTCATGGGGTTTATTGAACAGAATTGTTCGGATGCCACTTTGCATATTCTTTTTTACGTACTAATTGACCAGGCTCCCGTCTAAAGAGAGCCAACATGGAAAGAAGGCGCAGACGCAGAGCTTGAAGGCCCACTCTCGTGCAGACGCAGAGCTTGAACTATAGGTAACACTGTCAATCATTTGGTCGGCAGCTGGCAGTTTGGCCTTGTGGTTAACAAATGGAGAAACTAACTCAGAGG
This sequence comes from Lepisma saccharinum, assembly GCA_022664845.1. Lineage (NCBI taxonomy): Eukaryota > Metazoa > Arthropoda > Insecta > Zygentoma > Lepismatidae > Lepisma > Lepisma saccharinum. The sequence continues at coordinate 58,591 of JAGDQP010003246.1, forward strand.
TCCCGGGTTCGAATCCCGGCGGGGGCAACATTTGTCTTCTTCTTTTCTTTCAAATTGTATTTTTCTAAGTCAAAATTTATTATTAATAACTGCTTTCTTGCATTTTTCGTAGATTATATACAGTAATATTAGTGAACAAAAAAGTTAGCATGGTAACGTGAAGTTTAGCTACTAAAATTTAGGATGTATATAAACCCACCAGGGCAGGATGCACATCGAGCGAAGCGAGGTGCGCAAAGGGGGCACGGTGCATCCGAAGGGAGCTGGGTGGGGTGAGCCGCGGGGTAGCGCAGTCCCCGGTTAGCGGCGGGCATAAGCAAAAGTGCTGTTAATCCGAAGGGGCCGCATACAGTAGTGAATTGAATATGGCTGTGAATTAAACACATAAATGGCTGTGAACTATTTTAGTTTTTAAACACATAAATTATATGCAACATAAATGTTTACGAATATTTAAACATAGCGGGATTGTGACCTTCGACAACCAATCAGTGTTCGATAAAGTCACGAGATGTGCATGAACCAATCAGCGCATGGCATTTGAGTCACATGACCTGTTTCACCCAATCAGCGTTCGTGTTAGGATTAAATACAGATTAAAATAAAAGTCGGGTGAAGTGCCCCCATCCTACTGGCGGGTTGTTACTTTTACATCGTAAAGATATCTTGATATGCTTAAAAGAGGTCACGATACTGTAAGTTTCAACTTGTATTGTAATTTACTCTATTTTTTATCTTTCATTTTGTTTGTCGTTCTTATCAGGTGCGATTTTTTTCTTTTCTTCAGCTGTGTTCCTGTTATTCGTATTAGCTATCTTGAGCGCAGTTGGAAGCATACTCTTAGGCATACCAGATTTTGTCCACAACTCTTATCAGAAAGTGAGTATTAAACAGGAAATAACATATTTTTTGTTTACAGAGTTAAAATAAGGACATCAATCTTTATGGACCGAACGGACGTGGTTCAGTTAGCAGAGCGTTTGCTTCACATTTGGAAAGTTTTGGGGTACATCCCAGCAGCTAGCAATCCTACTGAGATTCTTCTAAGGTTTTTCCTCAGTCACCCTCAGGCTAATATTGAGATGACCTTTAAAGTAGAACCTGACCGAATTCCTTCCTACATTATCTGCCCTAGCATATCTTAGCCTAAGCCAAAGATACCTAAAAACCATAAATAAAATTAAGTTATTCCGTCATATTTTAAATAAGTACTCAAACTGGTTCTGTTCAACTTTTTTACTTTAAAATGTTCTTCTTTTTTTTTTTTACTTTGCTTTCTCTTTGTTTGGCAACTTCTAGAAGCAGTCAGTTACGGATCCAGAAAAGGGGTTTCCTCCTCAGAAGAAAATATTTTACTTTTTACGCATTACTTCAACAACTTATATCAGTAAAAGCTTCATTTCTTTCCGAATCGATCTTATTTATATAGAAACATAATTTTTTGATGATACCGATGTCATATTCCCTGATAAAACTTAGCGATATAAGGGGAAATACGATAAATTTATACTTTATAAATTCACTTCCATAGCTAGAAAATATCGAGAAAATATCCTTGGTCTATTCCACCTCCCCCTTGCCCTCGTCAAGAAAATTCTGGATCTGCCACTAGAAGAAATTTCGTAAATCTTTCAGACTCTTAGACACGATAACTGAAACACAAGATAAAATAAGAGTGAAAACGAAGGTTAGCAACTTTGCAAAATGTTCAAGTTTCAGTAGAACTGTAATAACATTTTTATACTGTATAATGGAAAGTAAGGATCACTAAGAAGAGATACGTCTGTTTTTGAAAAATTGTTGTGGAGAGAATAATAGAACCGAAATTGCTGAAGAGCCGCATTGTAATAATAGCCAGATATATAAGCGTTAACACAAAATCGATATAATGTTTCTTAACAACACACCAACGAAAAAAAAAATTAGAAAGATCATTTTCGAGCTCAGGAAAACAACTGAAGCAGGTGAAGCATTATGCTGAAGAGATAACGTAGCAACTTAATTTCCATGTTCTCTACAACAGTTCATGCACAAATTTCATGCAACCACTTACCGCAGTTTGTGTACCCAATCAAATCCACTATCAATGGAGTACGAAAGTATTTTTCCCAGGATACAACGTTTCTCCTAGCAAGTTCTGCCTAACCTTGCCTATAGTTCGGTATAGCCTTCTTGTGCACCCACATAGCCTTCGAAAGACTACTGTTTCCCGACGAACGATAAAACCAGGAGATGTGTTTCACTTTGTTATGGAATGGCTTTTCGTGTACCTCTCGTATTTTCATGCACTTACATTATTACATTATACTATATACAACCCTTCCTCACACCCCATAATAATTTATTCTTTCACGACATACCAACATCTGTGCATGTGTTAAATGCATTTTCATTATTTATGTTGCTCTACAAAAAGGCAGAAGCATATTTTCTGGGATAGCATTGGATGATAGCATTTTTACGTGTAGGGGTAACCCCAGCTGTTTTATTCTACTAATCTATATTCCTTTGTGTTCCTGTGATGACCTGCAGCCCAGCATAATATACCAACTCTCTTCTAGTTGTGGTTTTGTTCATATGGTGTTTTTCCTCAATATAGGGGAGAGATATCGCAGCTTATTTTTGTTCTGGTCTTTTATGGCAGTCCTTGAATTACACGTAAGTAAGTAGGAAAACATGTATTAACTGCCATTTTCTTACAATTGTTACTTAAGATATACAGTTCTACTTACGTAGTCTCTGTTTTCGCACTCAGTCTTTGTAAAGATTAGAGCACTAATTGTTCTCTCGATTGTATCTTGCTTTGAAAAAAGTTTCAATTTTAGTGCCCCCGTAAAGTCCCGCAGTGAGGAGTGACCACTCTTCAGCTTCTACAGTGATCTCCTATCATGCACATGCTTCATGCAACTAAAGCGGGTGTCACAGGTGTGGATGCTACGGTTTTTGTCTTTCGAAGATATTTACCGCGAATCGGAGTATGTAAGTAGAAAGAAAGAAGGTGAAAAAAGAAGATAGAGAAACGCGACAACAATTTTGTTGAAGAGGGCAAAAAACAGAATATGCATTGCTGTATATTCTGTAAAAATCCCTGTATC
>JAGDQP010003246.1:61785-80994 GCA_022664845.1 Lepisma saccharinum
AATCAGAGTATGTAAGTAGAAAGAAAGAAGGTGAAAAAAGAAGATAGAGAAACGCGACAACAATTTTGTTGAAGAGGGCAAAAAACAGAATATGCATTGCTGTATATTCTGTAAAAATCCCTGTATCGAGCTAACTATCATAGATTACCTGGTAAACCAAGCATGCTGCGAAGGGTGGTAAAACCAAGGTAATATGTCTGTATTGACTCTACTGTGAATCGTATCCTGAAAGCAAGTGTCTGTGTTGAACATGCAAACGCCGGTCAACTGTTGCGTCTCAGGTGAGTGACTATTTCATCCAGGGGCTGCATCCACGAAGTGGGGTTATCCTCTCTGTCGTCTCGGTGTCCCAACAGGTGGCCAGGAGTCTACAGGTAGCCAGCCCCAACAAGTGATTGCCTCTCAGTCAAGTAAAATAATCGGAATTGAATGTGAATCGGGCTACCTTCTTACAGCAGAAACTTGACTGATTAGCTCTCAGCAAGTGGGATTGATTGCTCAACATGACTACAAATGGTACTAGGTACTTCGCCTCGCTGTCGCCCGGTTTCTCGGACAGTTTCTACCACGGTTGCCGTTGACCATATCCGTCATGCTTCCACAATTAAGTAGCTGCTTCTTCCAGTCGCTCAACATGGTTACTAATGGTACTAGGTACTTCACCTCGCTGTCGCCCTGGTTACCGGACAGTTGCTACCGCGGTTGCCGTTGACCATGTTCGCCATGCTTCCACAATTAAGTGGCTGCTTCTTCCAGTCTTCATGTCGGTATCAGGAGGGGGCTATTCTTCACTGGTGGATACAACTCTGCTGCTGGCATCATCACATCACGGGCGATTGAGGGCATCACAGCTGCCAAGCGATTGCCATCGGACCCCGAGCACACCGCAGGTGTGTCTCTTACTGACAATTCAAGATTCGATGAAGATTGATTGTATCTTGCAAGTTAGTGCTCCGTGGTTATATGGCGTCGTCTCGCTACGTCTGGTCCCATATACTTACACATTGCTGCTGCCATCTGACGACTGGTTTCGAAGATATTAAAAGTGTGCCATCTCCCCTCATGCGGCATTTCTCCTTACTTTACCTGTGAGAAGTACTGTTTACTGTTTTTAATGTCGGTGTGAACATAGTGCTAAAGTGGAGAACTCTCAGACATCCGAAGAGAACTGGTTGTTAGCGGGGGCTTTAGTTGCTGCATCAATGACATGTGACAACAATGCCATGGTAGTTGCTGACCAGAATAATGCTGCTAACAAGGCAGGGCCAATAGTACCAGAACTCAGGACAGTCGTCAAAACTCAAAATACACGTGGGCCGCGGTGACTCAATGGTAGAGCGCTCACCTTTGCTGCTACGGATCTGGTGGGCTTTATGGTGGGCAAAACTCGTGCGCGTGGGTTTTCTCGGGGTCTTTCCGTTTCCTCTCGAACTCTTCATTCCACCAATTCATCCTAAAGCATTCATCCGGCCTGAGCCAAAAGTTTCCTAAAAGATAAAAACAAATCAACGTACTCGTGAATTGATAGAACATAAGAATGTGTCAAAAGAAGCATAAGCTAATTCAAAGCAATATCTGCAATATTGGCGAAATAGCCCTAAAGTTCCCACTTCACTCCTACAAACTTTATTTTACATCTCTTAATTTCCAAGTCCTGGCAAAATCCATGATTGGACCTCCTCAGGACTCTTATGCTCTGTTGCACCAACTTACATTTTATCCGTGCACAAAGATAATTTAAGGATTAATAATAGCTCGTGGATATTAAGTTGCACCATCGCATATCCGAGGATTTTCTAGGAAAATCTTAAGATTAAAATTAATCGTCAGAATTGGGGGTTTAAGCTAGGATAAAGAGCACACGCAACACGAGAGAAACCAAATACAAGAAACAAGATATCGTAAATAAAGAAGTTTATGCCACACAAAATAATTTGCTAGCATATCAACACTTTCCAGTAACAAATAAACCCAACTGTATTGTCCTAAATACGTACTCTTGTACTTTCGGAAATAATGTTGCTTTTTTACCGGATAATTTAAATATAAATGTTCGACAATGTTTACACGAGAAATACTTAAAAAGACGCACTCTTCAGGGTAATTTTACAGGTAAAGCATTTGTGTGCAATGTATAATGTATAACTAACACAGTAGATTATAGTTTCCTAATGAGTCTCATACAAAAGAAAGGAGTGAATTGTACGTGCACTCTGATACAAAACGCTGATGTCAGGATTATCTTGTGTCATTCTACTATTCTTTTGAGTACGTATCCTTAACGATTGCCGTAATTCCTTTCATTATCGCGACAATACTTTCCAATAATGCACGTGTTATATAAGTTGCAAAACTATTTCGAATAGTGGTGGGCAATGCATTTGTTCCCTTTACACTTTCGGGTTGTAGTGACTACTGTTAGTTATATAACCGTAAGTTTCCACATGAACATGCGTTACATCTTAGTCAAAGTTATTAATAAGATCCGTAGTATAGCCGTCGGGTATAGTTGAGAAAACGTACTACATAAGTAGAACTTTTCGTATAAAGCTCCCTTGTACACTGTTTATAAGGTGTTGATTCCATTGTAGATGTAATCAACTATACATTTTCATATGTTTTGCACAAAATAACTGCAAACATAATGCGCATGTGTGTACAAAGAGCATAGAGGTACTTTACTATTCCGTTGAATGCATCTCCTTAAATATAGCTAAAAAAAGTAATTCATGTTCAACTTTAAATATACAGCAACAAGCTAACTTTAGCAAAGCGTATCTGTATCTTTCGCAATGAAGAAAACATTGCAATTTACTATAATTCTTTCTATAATTTACTTCTGTTATATGGCGTTGAATGTACGTAATTCCAATGTAGTTATTTGTGTTACTTCGTTTCCATGTAATACAGAGAGAATGTTATGTAAAATCACGAGGTGATGTGAGTACACGGACACACACGCACGCCCTTGAACAAATGTCCTTGCACTCATACCCTTCCCCCTTGATTTTGTATCACTTTCTGCATTGGATACAGCCTAAATAATTACACTTAAAGTACATTCAACGTCATATAAGAGAAATACGAAGGAAACGAAAAACAATCTGTATCAACATACTCGAGGAATGCTTATAGCCTCATCTGTTTCTATTCGCAGTGTGTTTAATATATATATAGGGTGGCCTTACCAGTAATGGACCAGTCTCCAGTGGTTGACCAATAAGAAAAACACTGTACTAACAGCGTTTATACTGGATACAGTAGCAAACAAAGTACGTTGTATACTTCCGTAAGATCTGATAGTGTAATCCCTCAATGCTGTGTAATCAGGACATGCACCATTGTCTCTTCCCCGCCCCCAAACACGTTAACTGTGTAAAGTGGATCTGCAAGAGAGCAAAGCGCACAAATGAGGACTGAGTTACAGCTAATACAAGATATCCGTGAATATCTACTAGATGAACCATGACACGTTCCAAGTCTTTAGCTTAATTGGAACCAAGAGCTTTATGTTAGTTCGTTAAAAAAAGAAATTCCTGTACTTTGTAATTGGGTGCTAGATTTACACTATATGAAGGGGTACAAATCAATTTAGAAAATGAATGCGCTTGAATCGCAGCTAAAAGTAAATTAGTATTGCCGATTAAAATTTCCAGTAACCAGTCAGGCATTCGTTATTTGTATACTTATAATGGAAACAATATATATTCTAGTTAAATGATTTTAATTTTTTTGAATGAATCAGTCCACCCTCTGTTGCGTTAGTGTATACTTACGGCATATTGTTTCCAGTATTAGAGAGATTTTTAGGCATGATCTTCTAAGTTAAAGAGAAACGAACGCTGGAAAATTTATTTTTGAAAGAACTTTTTACTTCTTAGTAACTTTTGTGGTGGTCAGGAGTCCGTTGTGTTTGGGTTCCCGACAATTAATGGAACATTTATGATTGGAGAGAAAAATCATGGCACAACAGTCTATTGGCAGTATAACTACGACAAAGCGAATGGCGCCAGAACAAATAACAGCAAAGTTTATGTCGCTCGATAGGGTTAGTAACACTCGAACAATTTACCGTTGAGTAAACCGAACAGTTGCGAATGGCTATTATTGCCGTACGGGTTTCGTGTATGTTATAAAACACTTTAACAATATACATAAAAGGTTGTGATTGTAATAGATTTATCATTAGAGGAAGTATACATTAGAGATTTTTATGTGGCTAAGATCTGAAACAAGAAGAATTGAGTCTGAACAAAGCGAACTTTGAAGAAACTGTGAGCAGCATTGGGGTAGCTACAAGAAACTGAAGCTACTGAAGAGGAATTGCTTAAGAAAATTCAGGAGCTGGCAACGTTGTCAAGGGAAGGTTTCGAATCAACCAATAGTATACAACAAAATGCAAGGAACTCTCGAGCTACAGAGACTATGATCCAAGAAGACGAATTTAGTTGAAGACTTTAAGTTGGAACTAACTAACTACCTTCACAGGTGAAGGAGATGGGGTAAACCTTTTGAATTTTTAGAAGCACTTTCTGAATATGCGAAAGAGAAAGGAGCTTCGGAGGCTCAAGTCTTAAAGTATATTTTTCCTGAAGCTTGGGGAAGTCAGCGAAAGACTTTCTTGACGTTCTCGGGGCCCATAACACGTTCCAAGCCTTTAGCTTAACATCGTGGTCAGTAGCAGTTCTTTCTTACGTGACAGTCGGTCACAGGGTGAAGTAGCTCAGGCAAAAGGCCCTGCTTATCTTCCAATTATCTTTGAAATGATCATAGCTTGAGTCATCTTTTGATAAACCTAGAAAACAATTCAGTTTTTCTGCAGTCCTTCTGGTGGTCACTTCTCCAAACTGAAAAAAAAACTTGAAGAGAGAAAAAGGAAATTGCAACCACAACTGTTCTATCCGCTGTTGGTTGGCTCGCCACACAAAGACACTTTGTTTCACTCAACCAACCCTCGTATACCAGATCCAGTTTATTGAACCTGCTCCTTCGTTTCAAGTACTCTTTTACCTTAGTTTAAAATTCTCCATATTCAATGATAAATATCCACAGCCAAGTTTTACAAAAACGTTTCAAGAAATAGGAATTAATAAAGACATAGAAATACACATAACATACACTTACACAAAAATAGATTTACTGAGCCTAGACAAAATTATATTTTAACTACCTGTTACACATATCAATATACAGTAAAGAAAGAATTATGATATTTTCAAACACAAAAAGATGTACACTCTGGCTAATAAATAAAATCATGTACAATCGGATTAAGATAAACACTTCATGTTATAAGATAGTTCAGACAATTTTCCATATGTCTTTTACTAAAGTTCTTAAGCTCTTAATTTTGTCCTAAGCCCGATTTCGGGGCACCACAGTGCATTGTTAATTAATTGATTTGCATAAAATGTCCATATTTATTGAATACTCTGTTCTAAATACGAATGTTAAAGAGTTCATTTAAGCCTGTTCGGCTAACTACTCATGTACCTAGTTATGTCGACAAGGTCAATGTGTGAGTAGTACACATTGGCTGCGAGACGTTTGGTGATTTAATTCTGTATGTAAAGATTAAGTCACTAACTGACTGACTACATTAATTGTTTTGATAATTCAAATAATAATATTTCAATATGAAAATAATTGTCGAAAAACTATGGGAAAGTACCGATTTCTATAGTTGAATCCTCCATTCTTAAAAGAAACTAAATAAAAATAACCAATTTTTCGATTTTCTCCTTGAATCTATGCAGGACAGCATGTTCCATCGACCTCTGTAAAAAGGAACTACGAATGTTCTTTCGATGATAGCAATTCAATACAATCAGTTTTACAGTGCGTGTTAAAACACACAAAACCATTTACTTGATTCCTGAAAGCAAACCGTTTTGATTCATTAATGAATTCTATCCTTGAATTAAGTCGAGATGATTTCGATAGGAAACAGCTGTATATGCCTAATTACTCTGTGAATGTTGATTCTGAAGTTGATTTATGTTGTACGAAAATGTGAATTATTTTTATTCTTTCGATTGGATAATCGTCCGGGAACTTAAATGTGTTCATAAAATGTGGAATTTTGTTAACTGTTGTTCTGTGCCCTATGCTCATATTTTCGAAGTTCTTTTGTTAGCATGCTGCTTAAATTAACACAGTAAATATTGCTTAATTATATCCCCAAATTCTGCGCTAAATTCATATATTTATATTTAAAATATCTTATTCTTGTAAAGTACCTATCAGCACTGACTAGATACAAGGTTTGGAGATACTCCATGTATTTGTACCTCAAACCCCTAACTCAAAATCGTTTTATGATGAAATACTGGTTTGGCTAAAAGAATAAAAAGATTTAAAGGAGGTAAAATGTTTCTTGTTGAAACATATATTTTGTACAAAGCACAAATAACATTATTTTGTTATAATCATAAAATTTTCTGCGTATAGATTTGTAATGTGATTACAAATATTTATTTTTTGAATAAAGATTTTTACTATAACATTCATATTAACATAATTCCATTAGCATTGTTCTTTTCCTTATTGAATAAGGTGTTATAAGGATCTAAGTCACATTTTCAAATTTGGCCATCAATCACAAAACTTTTAGTTTTTGAATACCTAGTATTATGAAAAAATATCTTCATTGGACTCATAATTAATACTTCATTTTATAGAATACTATTTAAGTGGAAACGTTTTTTTTTTGTTTGTTTGTTTGTTTTTTTTACATGGTTCCTTTTAACATTGTAGGATTCAATTTTGTAATTCATATTTTCAGGATCTGTGTACGAGGGTTTTAAAATTTGTCTTTATTTAATACTCTTAAATTACCTCTGTCTATTTTCTATTTCTTTCCTTTTAGTGGGTGGTGTTAAAGCACGGAACGTTTGTTTACAATTGGTGGGCCTATCCTCCAGAAATGCTGTTAAACGTTTATGTTTTCAATTACACAAATGTTGATGCTTTCTTGAATGGAAGTGAGAAGCTAAAAGTTGAAGAACTGGGACCTTATTCATACAGGTCTGTATCAAAACTAGCACTTTTTTAATGGCTTTTGTTACTTTCCTTAAGCAGTCTGTAGTCTTCCGAACTATCTGATATTACAAATCTCTGTAGTTCTAAGCATAATTTATTTATTGTTTAATATATTCTGAAAAGCATCTATAAAATTCATTCTATATTTTGTATGTGTTTGTTTTCTACTTCGTATTGCAGTTTATTTACGGTAGTTATGGAGAAGATAATAGCGTAATACACTCTACACGGTTCAATTGACGAGCGTATGTTCTATGAGCTTATTTGGAGATCTCAAAAGCTTTCGATAAGTTGTTTCTAAAAGCATTAGGCACTACAAGCTACTTCAACAAGGTTTCGCCAACAGCTACATTCTATTACATAATTCTTACATAGTGAAAAGGAAGTTTCATATCGTATTGGTTACACAATAGATCCACATCTTACCGCCTGCAAAATTACTGCCGCACAGAGTGTTCTCTCTCTCCACTGCTGTGTTCTCTTTACAGCCAATATACAATATACAATTTTTAAGTCGCTGCTTTCCAGCTAAATATACAGCTTTCTCGCTGTTACCTGTGTCTACAAGAACTACCAAATGCGTATCAGCAATGGACCCATCGATGAAGACGACAACTCTACGCTGCAAATAGGGGTTATTCAACGTACAATCGTCCAACACTGGTTGCATTATTATTTTAGAAAAATCTTATCTTTGGAGATAAGTTCCTACATGTCTGAGGATATCAGAACAACATTTCAAAAAATGTTATGCCTTTATTTTTCCCGGGGCGCCCATGTTGCCAAAGGTGGATTTGCTTTTATCTCCCGTAGTCATGTACAGAAACATAAATCTTACAAAAACCAGAAGAGCTGAAACAAAAACTGTTATAAAGCTCCTGAAGTGTACTCAAACATGGACCTTTACGAAAAATGACGGATTTCGGGCATAAATATCTCAGATGGTCCTCATGAAAGAAACCTGAAATATGGTGTCAAGCAAGCCTTGTTTCTGCTCAGCTCACAACCATAACTTGCAACTTTTATTTCTAAGTGGTTTGGTCAGTGCAAACGGATTATATATATATAAAGGCTTCTGCCACTAACTGGGAGGAGACCCCTTAATTCCACTTGCTAAGGTTTAAGGGAACCAACCGGGGTAGACGCCCAATGTCCAATCTATACGTTCACGTCGTGGGGCCTGTTAGTTCCCAAGCAACTGTTTGTCGAACGAACATGGATGGGATGCTCACCAACCCGCATTAGCAGTGTGATGAGTCAAATGTCAGCACCCATCCTTTCTTTACACATGATGCTACAAGTAAGGAAACGGCCTCGGAGGGCCTCATAGCTCGGAGGACGGAATGCAGCTGGCAGTCCTGCAGGAAGTCAGAGAGTCAAAATGCCCGAGTTTGAAATTTAGACTGCCAGGACACCGACACGGCAACTCGAACGGACCTATACGTGGCGACTCTCAACTATCAGTCACTTTCAGGAGAGGACAAATTAGAAGAATTCCAGAATGAACTAACAGGGATTAAGTGGGACATCATAGGACTATCAGAAGTGTGGAGGAAGAATGAAGAGAAGTAAGATGAACTACCGTCGGAGCAAACGCATTACTTTAAAGGAACAGAAAATGGAAAATCGACAGGCGTTGGCTTTATAATTAATAAAGACCTGAAATTACGGATCACAGAAATTGAAAGAATTTCTCATAGAATCGCACGGGTAGTAGTAAAGATAAACAACAGGTACAGTATGGAAATTATACAAGTGGAACAACCTCATACCCGGAGGAGGAAATCGAAGACCTATACGAGGAGATACAGAAGATCGAGAAGAGGAGATACAGGAGATACAGTAGCAAATCGATTTACAAATTTCTAGTGGGAGACTTCAATGCGAAAGTAGGAACCAAGCAGAGCAGTGACACGAAAGTTGGAAACTTTGGATTTGGCAAAAGAAACAAGAGAGGAGAGAAGTTTGTGAAATTCTCAGAAGCCAACAGCCTGTTCATTTCTAATACATTCTTCAAGAAACCGCTCCAGAGGAAGTGGACATGGAAAAGCCCAAATGGGACCAAAAACGAAATAGACTACGTTCTATCGAATAACAGTAAATTCTGCAATACGTGTCTGTTCTGAAGTTTCAAAGTCTCGAGAGACCATAGCATCTGTCTAGAGTGAGATGTAAGCTGAAACTAAATTCTAGACTTAAAGAGAGAAGCTTATCAGAGAAAAACCGCCATTTTAGATCTGGGAAATCTAGGAAAAAACAGAGAGACATTTGAAATTGAACTAAGCAACAGATTCAGCGCCTCAGAAGAGTTAGAGGATGAAGAAGACATCAATGGCAGAAATAAAATACTGACCGAGATAATAAGAGAAACAGACAAGGAAATAGTAGGTACCAGAAAGAAAAGAGAGAGCAAAATCTCAGAAGAAACTAAACTCTTGATGAAGAAAAGAAGGGAAATGAAAGAAGAGGAAAATTGCATAAAGAGGATTGAATACATAGAACTAAATAAAACCATAAGGAAGAATATAAGAGAGGATGTACAAAGATATAACTAAACTCTTGTTAGAAATACAGTCGAGGAAAACAAGGGCCTGAAGAAAATTAAACAGCAGGTCATGATAGAGAAAAATCAAATAATTACAGCTAAGAGACCAGACGGGACCGTAACACGAAATGAGGAGGAAATTATAAAAATATTTGAAAATTTCTACAGACAATTGAACAACTCCGAAGAAGAGCTAGGAAATTAAGACTCAGAAGAAAATGATGTAGATGTCCCAGACGTAATCAATTAAGAAGTGGTGAATAAAGTACTTCGAGGGATGAGGAACGGAAAATCGTCAGGAGAAGATGTACTCACAGCAGAGATGTTTAAATAAGAAGGTGAAAAGATGAAAGAAAATTTTCCGAAAATATTCTTGATGTGCCTGAGGAAGAGAGAAATATCTTCAAGTTGGAATAATGCTGTTATAATTTTGTTGTACAAGAAAGGGGACAAAGAACGCGTGGAAAATTACAGACCAATTAGTTTACTGTCAGTTGTATTCAAAATGTTCACCAAAGTTATTTTGAATCGTATTGAACTGGAGTTGGGTTTTAACCAAAGAAGGGAACAAGCCGGATTTCGTCGTGGATTTAGCACAATGGACCACATACAAACATTGAATGAAGTTATGGAAAGGACTAATGAATATGAACTTCCACTATGTTTGGGATTCATAGATTTGGAAAAGGCTCTCGATCCGGTTTCCTTGGCAGCAGCACTTAAATCACTTGAACATCAACACATCGAAAATATATACATCAAGCTACTGCGATACATTTATTCGACTGCCACATCTATCATTGGACTACATCAAGAAAGTGAAAAATTTAAATTTGGAAAAAGGGGTAAGGCAAGGAAGTTCAATTTCTCCAAAACTGTTTTCTGTGATCCTGGAGAGAGTGTTCCAAAATTTAAACTGGGTTGAAGTTGGAATTTAAATTAATTACGAATATCTTCATCACCTACGGTTTGCTGCTGATATAATCCTGTTTGTTTCAAGTGCAAAAGAACTACAAACCAGAATGGAAGAACTGAGTAATGAGACTTAAAATGAACTTAATTAAAACAAATGTCATATACAATAAACATGCTGCAAAGAGGGAAATAAAGATTAGCGGAGAGACAATAGGCATAGTTGATGAGTATGTTTACCTAGGCCAGCTCAAAACGTCGAATGCCAAGTTGACTGATGAAATAAATAGAAAATGTAAAATGGCGTGGAGTTCGTTTGGAAGACTACACTTTATTTTCAAAAGCAAACTACCAGTGTGTCTGAAGCGTAAAGTTTATAATCAATGTGAATTACCTGTGATGATGTACGACTGTGAAACTTGGACATTGAATGCACAAACGACTCAAAGGTTGAGAGCCACACAAAGAGGAATGGAGATGCATGCTAGGAATAACCGGGAGGGACAGAAAAACAAGTGAATGGATTCGCGCACAAACGAGGGTAGAATATGTAATCAAGACTGCGAAGAAGATGGAGTGGAAATGGTCCGGTGACATAGCTAGACTAACAGATGGAAGGTGGACGACAAATGTACTACATTGGATTCCTAGCAAAAAGAAACGACCGAGACGGCGCCCAAATGCAAGTTGGGTATATGAAAGATGATCAAGCGTTGTTCAGGAGCTACATGGATGAGGATAGCATCAGACCGAGATATGTGGAAAGAAAAGGGGGGAGGCCTTCATCCAGAAGTGGATAGAAAACGGCTGAAGATGATATATTTCAAACGAATTGAAAATAAAAAAATGCAATTTCTACTGTGATTTGAGTACACACAAGGATTCCTACAGACCAAATTTTATATTTTTTATGATGATACATTTGATATATTTAAGTCCGAAATTCGGCATTTTTCAGCAAAGGGGCATGTTTGAACCCCGTACCAAAAATCGCTCTGATTCAGCGCCATGGTTTGTTTTTATATAGTAATGCTGCTGACAGCTCTAAATATCGCAGCCTTATATTCAACTTTTTACAAAAATATGGTGGCCTTTCTGAAGATACCACATCCTCATTTGCATGGCATGACGAAGAAAATCCGCTTGTACTGCCCAAATCATTTCAAAATAAAAGTTTCAATATCTACTGCAAGTTGGGCACACAGAAGCTTTCTTTGACACTCAAGTTCCGCTATTTTCATGAGGACTCACCTAAAATATTTAAACCTAAATTCCATCATTTTTCGGCGAAGGACAATGTTTGAATTCCTGTAGATAGAAAAGAGTGTGATTTAGGGCCATGATTTTTTGTGTAAAGATACTCTGTTGGTAGGTCTAAACATTACAAAAAATGCAGCGTTATGTTCACCTGCATCACAGAAAAAAAATGTGGTCTTATTTAAGATATCACAATAGCACTTGCATAGTATGACAGGTTTTTCGTGAGGACACATCTCAAACATTTACGTCTGAAATCCGGCATTTTTCGCAAAGCGCTATATTTAAACCCCAGTACAAAAAAGGAGTGCGATTTAGGGCCCTGTTTCGTGCATGCAGACACTCGGTCGCTGGTTTAAATGTCACCAAAGTTTGCTTCCTTTTATTTAACTCCTTCACACTCCAAAATTGGCTTAAAAATCGAATATTATACAATTCGTTACTCATTTTCAGTCTAATTTCCGGAATAAAGGATTTCATTTTATGAAACGGTAATTCCATATTTTCAAAGCACACTTCAGGAGCTACGCAATGGTGTTTGTTTCAGCTCTCTAGCTCCTCTGGTATTTTAGATATTCAGGGTTCTCCGCACATGTCTGCGGGAATAAAATACGTCACCCACCATGTTGGCAACATGGTTTCCCCGTGAGAAATAAGGTCAAAACATTTTTCTCAAAAGTGATTCTGATATCTTCATATATGTAGGATCTGCATACCATTCTTTTAAAATGGTGATACAATCAATTTTTCTAAAATTCGATGATTTGTCATGGAACGACCCACAAGAGAATTTGTACCTTTCAGGGACAAAATTAATAATGATATTTTTTCTTCATAGGACCGTTGTAAATGCCTTTCTTGATATCACATTAAAAGATCGGACAACCGCCTTGTGCTAGGTCCGACACCTTGAAAAATGGCAGCTCGAGGAGCGTCTTATGGCGGTTTTTCACGATTATCTCGGAAAAGGTTCATCTTACATTGTTAGGGGAAACATGCAAAATACCAAATCAAAAGAGCAGAAAATTTCCTATCAGACTGCTACTTTGGTTTTCCTTAGGAAATTTTCATTGCCAAGAAAAGTTTAATAAATATTGGGGTAAAATTTCATTATACGCCAAAGTGAGCCATTTTTCGCCAGATATAACTAATTTCAACTATGATTAGTTAATTATCACTTGTGTATTTGATAATGAATGGAATGTAGTAGCAGATAAGCCCATTATCGTAGCTTAAACCCCACCCGACCAGTGGCGAACTCAGAGATGGGGAACTAACCCGCTGAGGCGGCACAAATTTAATCTATTCATTAGCAACTTATTTCCAAATTTGTAAATTCAGTTCCCTAGCTTTGGTTGGGTTTCGAAGGAAGACCAATTATAGCAATAGTTTTCCAATCATAATTGAAGATGATACCAAGCAAACCAAACGTTTCTCAGTACTCTTAATATCGTAAGAATAGGATTCAACTACGGAACATGAAATTAGGAAGTATCTCAAGTAAATCAGTAAATTCACAATTAAATTTCGATAACTGTAGAATTCATTTCTAAAGTTGCAAACAATTTTACAAATTAATAAGAGTATGATTGTTTCCATTATTTCAGTAATAGCTTTACTTGCCAGAAGCCCTCATATTATTACAAAAGTTCCATGAACTATATATTCTTCATCTTTCATATCTCATTTATAGGTTTAACACTAAAGTTTTTCAAACAAATTCTTAAATTATCCTCTGAGAATCATGTTCATTTTACAATTATATCCATTCTTGAAAATCTATTCTACAAACAAACACGACATCGAAGTGGAAACTCTTTATCTTCACTATAAGCAAAAATAACTTTTTAAACAAAGCACTCTTCATATTTATTTTCCGATGTTCAAATGTTTAACAAACAATTCCCAACCAGTCTTGCGCTTGCCCTATTCTAAAGCCGTGCTCCCCAAGGACGGCACAAACGACCAAATTTTGGGGGGACAGCTTCACACTCAAATTCCCCGAAAATTTGAATTTTCAAATGAAACTTATGCCAATCGTTTGTGCTTCGTTTGTGCCTGTTTTGTGTCACAAAATGTTTCGTTTGTCCTCAGTTCGTCGCAGAATTATGCGACATTCGATTTTGAGCCTGTGTGAATCCCCCCCCCCCCCCCCCCAAGGACGAAAAAAGGACCAAAACTAGTGCAATCGTTTGTGCCGGATTGCGCCACAAAAAGTTTCGTTTGTGCTTAATTCGTCGCAAAATTATGCGACATTCATTTTGGGCGTGTGTGTATCTGGCTCCCCAAGAACGGAAAAAACGACCGAACTAGTGCAATCGTTTGTGCCGGAATGTGCCACAAAAAGGTTTCCTTGGTGTTCAATTCGTCGCAAAATTGGACAATATTTGTCGCAAACCTGTAAAAGTTTCTTGAAATTTCAACCAATGTTTGCAATTCAATATTGAAAATATAAAGCAATTCCAGTAAATATGTTTTCTGAATCTTTTCTTTGAACCCTTCACTTAAATTTCGACACATCCTTTTACTTTATTCAAGGGCTCAAAGTATCATTTGAAATTCTCTCTGGTTGAATATACCTACACAAAACAGAAAATTTTAAAATTGTATTCATGTAGCATACATAGTTCTTTGGCTATGCTCGTATTCATACATTCGTTATATATATAGTGGACAACCATCCAGATAATAAAAAAATTAATAAATAATTAATTAAATCTCGTTTAAGATAATGCAGAAGTACCTCAGATATAGTATGGAAAATTTTCGTCTCCTTATAAAATACACTTGAAACTATCTTTTCTTCCTGCGAATGTACAAATTGTTTTCAGTAAATGTTTAGCATGCATTAACAACAATAAAATTAAAGCGCAATTCTTTATTTGAATCACATTGTCACCTACGTTTCTCCCGACCACAAACAAGGCATTTACTTCTTATTACGTAACAAACTAACTGATTCATACAAACTCTAAACTCCAAAGTAATACACCGGACCGTAGCTTAGTGATAGAGCGTTGGCGTAGCATTCGGGAGCTCGCGCGTTCGATCCCAGCGACCGACCAGCATGACTGAGTTTTTCCAGGGATTTCCTCAGTCACAGCAGGCAAATGCCGGGTTGGCATCTTCAACATAGGTCCTGGCCGATACTTTCCTGAATCCTTTCTCCTCCCATATCCTGGCCTGAGCCTTAGATCCCTTAGGCCATAAATGAAAGAAAATTAATTCTAAAGTAATACACAAGTGACAACACTAGCAGGGCAAGGTTGCCTACCACTTCCATTGTAAAGAGAGCTGAGGAAACTCTAAATTATCGTATTTTTCCTAGTTGGATCGTACGTTCCGAAACACGATATATGTTTCAATGGTTTTAGGGGAAGACTGTAAAGAAGCTCCCCACGCACTCAAATTGAATGTCGCATAATTTTGCGACGAATTGAGCACAAACGAAACATTTTGTGCTACAATCCAGCACACACTAAGAGCATAATTTTGCGACGAACTGAAACCTTTTGTGGCACAATCTGGCACAAACGATTGACACAAGTTTCATTTCGAAATTCATATTTTCACCGAATTTTAGTGAGAAGTTGTCCCACCCAATCATATTAAATGTCGCATAATTTTGCGACGAATTGAACACGAACGAACCTTTTTTCCCACAATCCGGTACAAACGAGGCACAAATGATTGCACTAGCTTTGGTTAGATTTGCCGCCCTTGGAGGGCCAGTTTCACACATGGCTGGCACTCGCAGAATTGAATGTCGCATAATTTTGCGACGAATTGAACTCAAACGAAACTTTATGTGGCACAAACGATTGACGCCTGTTCAGTTTTAAAATAGATTTTTTTCTAGATATCGAGCGTGAAGCTGGCTCCCCCAAAGAAAATAAATATCGCATATGTTTGAGACGAATTTAGCAGAGGTTTCATTAAGAAATTGAAATTTTCGGCGAATTTGTGTGTAAAGCTGACTCCCGAAAATTAAATGTCGCATAATTTTGCGACGAATTGATCACTAACGAAACTTTTTGTGGCACAATCCGGCACTAATTTTGGTCGGTTATACCGCCCTTGGGTACGTTATTTTACGCTAGAAACAGTGCAAAGCAAAGTAGAGCGCATTTTTACAGGGTACGACCGCTAAACGAGAAATAATCCAATTTCGCAGGAGTTGCATACGGGACATCTTCACACATACCAACAGCACATTCTGGTGAACATTATGAAGACATGCAACTGAAGCTTTACCGAAAACAGTATGCAGAGTGCATTTCCACCGAAAAACCATACACCACGATCTCGATGGAAAAAAAATCACTTTTATAATTTTTCATTGATTTACATAACTAACTCTGACTTGCGACCGTTGCAGAATTAGGTACAAAAATTAAAGACTCGAGCCAAACAATGAATTTCTAAAGAATTCTTAAATAATAAACCAATCAACGAGTTTTAATAAGATTCTTAATTGAAAACTATAAAATTACCCTATGTGTCATCTCTACTCGCCACAATAAATTGAATGCATAGTTTTGTTGTTTGTACTTTTGAAAAATATCATGTAGGACAGTTCGTTTCTGCCCTCTTTCGAGCACGCAAGGTCAGATTAATCAGGCCGAGGTCTTACGAGTTACAAAGATAATACAAGTAATAGCTTAACCTGGAGAAATCTTCCAATGGGTTCTCCTTCCTACAGTGATCTTTTGACTCTAAATCGTTATCTACGATTCCTGTGAAGGAAAAAAAAACACTGCCGCACTGTGTTCCTTCTCCTTTTCTGGGAAGGAGGAAAATCCAGGCAGCAGCAAAAGCATAGACAAGCCTAATCACTATCAGTCTATAAAATCTGATCATTCAAGAGGACAATAATTTCTAGGCGATCGGGACGGCTTAGGACAAAGTACTGTTACAGCCCTTAAAATGTATCCCATTTTGTTTTCCATTCTAGCCGAAGCCATCTTTAGAATCTGACAGAGAAGGTCAAACAATTAATGATTAATTAGTACTATAAGCAAATACTAGACCTACCTAACCTTCCTTATATGCTTATTTACTATTATATCTCGGCCGAAAATTCTCCCCTTCTAAGCATTTTGTGCAACAAATCATGAAATATCTACCACAGCTAGAATTGCATACTCACACGTAATTGTATGATCATCAAAACCGAAAATTCCAGCTTCGCGTGATCCATCCGACGCAATCACAGTTTTAAGATTTTCGGACCAAACCTTTACTGATTGATAGAATTCATCATCACTGACTAAAGGCGAAAACGGCTATTACCACCAAGAAAACTAGCTCTTAGTACTTATCAGGACAATTCAACGAACATACTCAGACAATGATATATCCGAGGAACTTAAGCTAGAGGGACAAACTGTCACTAAGTGTACTCGCATAAAATAAAACTGTAATACCTAATTCTGTCTAAAAGTTTATTAGTTAATTCCTAGCTCAAGGAACTTTTTTTTATCAGCAAACAACACTCTAAAGTATAACCATCCCGTACTCCACCACCTCTTCTCAAAAGATGCGATAAATGTCAGACATATGGTAATCGTGTATAATAATAGCATGAATCGGTGAGGTTCGGTTAGGCGTGAGTATCAAAGTGAGAAATAATAGTGGTTGCCCTGATACAGGCTCGTAACCAGGAGGTAAGGGGGCACAGCCACCCCTAACATTTTCCTAGTCTCCTGCCAATACTTTACATACATACATATAGTATGTATGAGTGAATATTGCCATAGCCTACGGTTTTCGGCTGACTACGAGCCTGCCCAAAAATTATGTACGGCGTCGTTGACAGTGATAATGGTTGAATGAAAATTTATATGAGCTCAGCTTCTATTATTGCATTTAAATAAATAAGTTTATGTGTTAAGTTTCATATGTGGGAACAGTCCCATTCTAAACAACCCAATGAATGGGCAATGCTAATGTATAGTAACAAAGGTCACTGATGTATCAGTTTTCTAGACTTATTGGTTATCTGTAGCGTGTTAACAGTTACAACTTCACTTTTATTTTTATATGCTTGATTTTGTTCCACCATTCCTATTACTTATATCTTTTTCTCTACCAAATACAGGAGGGATCTGACAAAAGAAAACGTCAAATTTTACGACAACAGTACTCTTACATTTCAACAAAGAAGTGTCATCCAGTTTGAGCCGAAATTAACAATGCGTAGCCTGCAAGATAAAATCGTTGTTCCTAACATTCCAATGCTGGTAAGAATATAAGTTTTCTAAAACTTATATAAATAATAATAATATTTATTTCAGTGCAGCGAACAGTCAATACAACACTGAGTTTATTAAACGAGTTGCAAAATGGTGATAAGCACACATTATATAGAAATTCTTTAGTATAAAATCTGTTCAGAAATTAGGAAATAGTGAGAATAATTTCAATATCACTGGTAATAAACAGTAACTCTTAAATTGAGGTTCAGTTGAAAAACATGTACAATTGTAATGAATATGATATTCCGAAGTCATACAAAAACTGAGTAAAGAAGTAACAGATTATAACAATAGAGTGGAAATAAATTTGGAAAAGTTAAATAAAATTCTTGATCAATTAGTGGGAAATTATCTAGTTTCCATCCCTGTATCCAAGAAAACAGTGTGATATAATGCAAGAGGCTATTTGAAAACTTAAATTTTCCAACAGGTATTTACACTTACACAGGTTAAATCGATTACTCCAATAGAGGAGGAATATTATCTGTCACAGCATGAAGTTAAGTTAGTGGTTTTGAGAAGGTGTCAGATACTGATACCTACAACTATTGAAATATTATAAGCCGCCAATCCCTTACTAGTATACTATTTTTAATTCCTTAACAATCAAAATGAAAAGACATGCTCCAAATATACAGTTATTGAACCTTCGCCACAAAACAGGATTTCGAACTTGAACTTACTAATTTACGTAAAATTGCAACTTGAATAAAGTTTAAAAAAAACTTTGATAAACTTATTTTGAATTGGCCAGTCTAGTAACGTTTGACTTCGGCCCGTCACGATTAAATTGTGCAGGGACTATTAGTTAAAATTCAAAAACATCCATGCCTCTGGCGGTATTCGAACCCGCGACTTTTGAATAAGGCTGCTTGATACTACTACAGCTACGTTGTTCCCTTTCTTAATGCTCGCTCAAGCCTTGGTCAATTTTAAAGTACATAAATAAATCGCACAAGAGGTTACCAAAGTCAACACACAAATACACAATACTATACTTAACATAAAATTCATGCCACAAAGGCAAGTAAGCTGGAGCCAGTGGCGTAACTGCTAGGGATTGTGCCGTAGAAAGTATCGTTTGTGTTCAATTCGTCGCAAAATTATGAGACATTCAATTTTTGGAGGGGAGCTTTACACATAAATTCGCCGAAAATTTCAATTTCTTAATGAAACCTCTGCTCAATTCGTCGCAAA
>JAGDQP010003246.1:81004-96018 GCA_022664845.1 Lepisma saccharinum
CGAAAATTTCAATTTCTTAATGAAACCTCTGCTCAATTCGTCGCAAAGATATGCGATATTTGTTTTGTTTTGGGGAGCCAGCTTCACGCTCGATATCTAAAAGAATCTGTTTTGAAACTGAAATGGCGTCAATCGTTTGTGCCGGATTGTGCCACAAATAGTTTCGTTTGAGTTCAATTCATCGCAAAATTATACGACATTCAATTCTGCCAGTGCCAGCCATGCGTGAAGTTGCACCACCACCCCCTCCAAAGGGCGGCAAACCTAACCAAAACTAGTGCAATCGTTTGTGCTTTGTTTGTACCGGATTGTGGCACAAGAAATTTCGTTTGCGATCAATTCATCGTAAAATTATGCGGCATTCAATTTGGGGTGGGGCCGTCAACTTCGTACTCAAATTCGGTGAAAATTTGAATTTCGAAATGAAACTTGTACAATGGAGTAATCGATGGACAAACATTCGACAGGGTACGTCAGTCATTGATGCAACGTGTGAACGCTTGCATCGAAAGCCATGGAGGAATTTAGAACATTTACTGGGATTAAACTAGAGGTAAGTAAGCTATTGCTACGTATGTTGCCTACAAAATTACTCTTACTGAGAACGAAGTGTATTTCTGGCCATAGTTACTCTACAGGTATAATTCGTGCTCCGCGTGTCTCGCATGACTTCGCCCATCACCTGTGTGTTCGCTGTCCTTATATTTTCAGTCATTCGTTTTGTGAGCATTCGTCGTAGTTGTCCACGTTACTTGTTACGGGCGAAACTTGCGTCCGAGGGAGTCTCAGTCATGCGACAGAACCATCAACTAACAGGCTGATCCTGCTTATTCAGACACCTCTGTCTACAAAAGCATGTATAGTACAGTTTGTCTGATGTTCGTATGTACATATTCCCTGTTTGGATGTCTGGAATCACCCACCGAAGTTTGTACAAATCTTTGAATTAAGTTACAATTGTCAACAGTCGATTTTGGACTCCAAGTTAGGAACCCTGTATCTCTTACACGAAGCGGAATTTGAGAATACAAGAGAGGACCTTTTTCTTGTTTTGATCTCAGGAATCACATCGCGAAGTTTATTCACATCTTTCTGTTCAGTTACAATTGTCAACAGTTGATTTTGGATTCCATGTTGGCAGCCCTGTATCTCTTCCACGAAGCGGAATTCGAGAATTTGCCAGAGGACTCTTTTTCTTGTTTTGATCTCAGGAATCACCTTCCGAAGTTTTTCCACATCTTTCGGGTTCACCCTCTATATATTTGATTCCCGGTGGGTGCTAAATTCGGTGTTGACGCAGCATCGTGAGGACAACTGGGGAGCTGCTCTGAATAAAAGACAGTGGCGATCACAGTGAGAGCTTCGGCTCTCCTCTCCCAACCCGTCTGATCAGCGTGGGAGCAGTAGACCAACTCCTCCCTTCGGGGAGAGGCCTCATCCACAAGTGGATTGAATATGGCTGTGATTTATTATTTACTACATATACAAAGGGCGTTCAAAAAGTTTTGCACAGTAGGCCATAACTTTTTTAATAGTAGCACTAGGACCATGAAATTTCGTGTGCTTGTACTTGTGTCCTTTATGTATATAGGCATGTTACTTAATGTACCCTCAAACAGCTGTGACACATTTGGCGCACCGTTCTTTCCATGCCGTAAATGCACTTTGGTAAAACCCCGGACGCTGACTATTACACCACTGTTTCACATACGCAGTGTGTTCTTGATCACTGGCAAACTACCTACCACGACGGTGCGTCTTCAGACGACTAAACAGCAAGAAATCGGACGGGGTCAGGTCCGGTCTATAGGGAAGTTGAGGGACCACTTCCCATCCCATTCCTCTGTTTTTCTGCTATGTGTGAATGGCAGAATAGGGCCTCGTATTAACTTGGTCATTTTGATGACTTTATTTCGGTTAGAGCACGTCGCAGCTTTGCCAGTGACAAACAATACCGCTCCCTATTAATTGTTGCTCCATGTTCCAAAAAGTCGATGAAGATTACGCCACGGTGATCCCAGAAGAATGTGGCCATTAATTTGTCCGCTGATCTCGTTTTTTTTTTCTTCCATGGACCACGTTTTACACTCAGAATGCATGTAAAACAACCACGTTTCATCCTCTGTGATCACGCCATCAAAGCTCTGTGGAGAGTCACCACTGAACGTGTTCTGGAGTTCGAGAAAAAATCCCTTCCTCTTTGATTTCTGTTCCCTTGTGACCAAAGTGCATTTACGGCATTGAAAGAACGGTAAACTAAATATGTCACAGTTGTTGGAGGGTACATTAAGTAACATGCGTATACACATAAAGGACACAAGTACATGCACATAAAATTTAATGGTCCTAGTGCTACTATTAAAAACGTTATGGCCTACTGTGCAAAACATTTTGAACACCCTTTGTATATGGATATACAGGATGATTCACGAAATTCTAGTGCACAGAAATCTTTGAAACAAAAATGTTAATACCAAACTGCATGTGCCGAATCACGTCGTGATGCTACTGAAATCAAGGTCATGTCGGGAATATCTCTACGGGGGGACAAGTTCAAAATTTTAAGTGGTAACAGGGGTTGATTTTACCCTGATTGACACAATCGCAAAATTTTGAACAACTTTTAGACGAATCATAATTCGATAGTTCATACCCTTTGGCAGCTAGACGAACTAATTTGTGGTCGAAATTAATATGGTGTAAATGGTTTTCGGAATTTTTGGATGCTGTAACTCAATTTAAAAAAAAGCAAATAAACGTTCCAAACTATAAAGTGAAATTCTAAATGAGATATGTTGAATCAATCGGTAAAAATGTCAAAAAACAGGGGCGTCCAGGGAATACCATTACGGGGACAATTTCATATTTTTTAATAGAAACAAAGGTAGATTTTGCTTTCTTTTAAACAAACATAAAATTTTAAACAACTTTCAGAGGATTTTTTTTAGGTCTTCAGTTACAAGACCTACTTGGTAAGTTAACTGTTAATCTACCAGTTAATTCTTGTAATTGCCAAATAATTTCTTGTATTTCATGGAGACCGCGCGTTGAGCCGATCCGATCGTGGGGCAGTGCCGCAATGTGCAGAGTCGATGTTAGTGATTTACGCTTCCAAAGGAGAACGGCGTAGCATAATCTGGCCTCACATCCGGTCACAACGTGATGGCCATTCATCGAAGAACAGAAATTGTGTAAGGTCGACATTATTTAAGAGCTTCCGCTGTCAAAGAGTGGATGTGAACATTTCGAAGGTGTTGTTGGTTGTCTATATAGGAAGAGACACGATCAGAACAAATTATATTGTCTTCACAGCAGCCATTGGATGATTATTAGAACCACTATTCAGTAGGAGCGCTTTGCTGACGGGGCCTCCGGGACGTATCTAGTTATCCCTAGATACTACAACTCGTATCTAGTACTTCACTGTGGGGGGGGGGGGTTGTAGAGGGACAGCATCAGTGTGAGGTAGCTTAAAAAGTCCGGCGTGACAGTCAGGAACTGGTGGTGGGGGAGTTTCGTTGTGAACAGCAAGTTACTGTTCTTGATTAAGTGTCCCAGTATTTTTTGTGGTACCTGTAGATGAAGCTTCATTGTCACTAGTTGTAACAGACGGACGACGAATTACAATGATGGAAGAGGGGCCATATTAAGTTGTAGAGGAATAACATCGGTGGCATTTAGTGGTTGAGTGGATAGGAAAATTAGGATCAGTGGGGGAGGGGCTGTTTTTTGGGGACAAAGACGACTCACATGACCTATTCCTGAACAATGATAACATTTGAGATCATCACGAGACAAATAAATCGTGTAATTGGTATTGTCAAATGTAATGTTAAATGACGTTGGCACAATGTCATTAGCATTTTTGGGGAATAACAGGTAAACGATACGACGGAAAGACTGTATATGTGACAACTGTGGGTGTTGAGTCCCAATATGTAGGGCACGTATTGGACTCATAATTTTTCCATAAGGCTTCAATGCTGTTTCTAAAATATGTGCCGGGATGTCTGGAATAACATTTGACAAAACCACTTTGTTCGTTGATTGAGCATATCGACGAAGTGGGATAAAACTATTGTTGACTGTTACTCCACCGCCCTTTAACAGAGTTTGGAGCACTGGTTCTGTTCTTAAATAAACGCAGATTCTACGGCCTGAGATTCTCGAAGCATGAGTAATCTAATTAGCGCCTACAACCTTCGCTATTCCAAGTAGGAAATCATCCGCGATCATTCCGTCAATAGCGTCTCCGATCAATGCTAGATTCTTATTTACGGTTTGTGTAGAGCTACCAGTGGAAGAGTAATTGCTGGTTGAAGTAAAGCAGCGGTGGACGAAGGCGAAGATCCAAGAGTGCCTGAGGCAGTCGATGGATGAGGTATTACAGTCTTCGTCACAGAAGAAGAAGAAGTTGTAATCGTGTTTTGTTCCATTGCTGGTGTTGAACAGTAGAGAGAAAAGAATGAAACACACACAAAAAGATGTTTCCGAAGTTGTTGTTCACTAATTACCAATTTCAAGTTCTCTAAATGAAACTACTGCTATTCTCACAAAAGTTTGTAACTGCAGTTGAAAACAAAAACGTATAAAGCCACGTGAAGTCACGCACGTTCACTTGATCCTGTCTGTTAGGTATTTTATCAATAGATAGATAGATAGATATTCAAATAGAGTTGTTTTCTTGAATTAATGTCGTATCAGGGTAACTAATGTGTTTAAGATATTACTAATACCAATTACACATAATGAAGATGCTAAGTTTGGCAAGAAATTATCTTTAAAAAATTACTTAAGACTAATTCACTGACATTGTTTTAGATTTTCCGTTTTTCTTTAAATAAAGTTCCGTTTTATTTTTACTCCCAAGAATTTTCGCTTTCCTTTCATCTAAATTTTCAGTTTTCTTTTTTTCCCGAATGCTGTATAGATTTTTTTTTATTTTGTCGTTTCCGAAAACTTTCCAGTTTTAGATTTTATCGAAAAGAAATTTCAGTTTTTCTCTTCTCCACAAATAAAATTATTTCCTTTTAGCAAGAAATTAATCGCGATTTCTTTTCCTTTGTTTTCGAAATATTTACTGTGTATCCGGGAAAACTTCCAAATATGATTTTCCGTATTCAAGGAATCCATTTTCCAACTTCCTGTTAAACCTCTGTTATCCTTATATTCTATTGCTTTGTTGTTTCTATCAATAGATCACCCAAGAAGCTTATTTCATTTCAGGTTTTGGCTTTAATAGAGCAAAAATGTTACAAAGATTGCTTCCGTGTTTCATAATGGAGATCTTGAACTTTTTTTGTTCTTTTTTTGTTCTTGAACTTGTTAATAAATCGTTCCCCTTTATTGTTTTAGTCTGAGTTTGTTTATTTTCCTTTCTGTATCACGCGTGGGAACGATTATATTGCGAACAAGACTAATTAGGAACCTATGGAAGTAAAATGTTTAATGTCATGGATAAACTTTCATAATTATCCCCTAATTTATTCAAAGCATGTTATTAATTTTTGCAACTAGCTGTGGGAAATTATACTTCAAGAATTCACGCAGTATTTAAAGGGATCCTTAAGTTATGAAATAACAAAAAACAATGCATAAACACGCAGTCGACCCATAGTAGTGGTGAAAAACAATGCTATATTAAGAAAAACTTTGTAGCTAAACTAATCCCGTCCAACAACTGAGGTTTTCTAGGATTTTTTTATTTTATTTTATTTATTTATTTATTTTGGTTTGTTTTCGAAAGTATAGATTCTTAACTAGGGTTACCTTTGAATAATCTTGATCTTCATCTACCGTGTGTGCAAGATATAGTGTGAAGAAGGGTCGCAGTAGTGATGAGTTGCATCACATGGTTTGTGTACCTGCCCTGTTGTCAGCCATAGTGTCTGAACTTTCTCAAAGTTTCCCTTAGCTTCACCGGGACGAATCGTGTTACAGTACCTAGACTAATTCCTAGGCCGCTACCTTTCCATCACTATTTCTGGAGGATCACTCTCTGATGAACGTTCTTTCGTTGTAGGTACCATTTGAGTCCGTAACTGTAAATTAAAGAGATAAATAAGTAAAAACCTGGGCAATACTTGGATATTAAATTAAAATTAGTCAGTCTCTTTTTAGAAGTTACGTGTCTGGTTAGATGGCTCATGGATTACTATGGGGGTAAAATAATCCCGAGGTAAACTATTCCCTCATTCTGATCTCCAGGCGAAAACTGCTTCAGGGGGCTCAAAGAACATGATTAAGAAAGACCTTAGATTTGACCGGGGCAAAATCACTGTCTACCACGGAGAAACTCAGTCACACTTTCGGAACAGCGTTTCTCATTAAAACCAGTATCCTTTCTGCGGTTCAGAATATAGAGCTCGTAAACGAGAGATTATCCTACGTTACGATATGTACTCGATGGTGTAACGCGATTTTAATAAATGTCCATGTCCAAATCGAGAAAGATGATGATAACAAGAATACTTTTTACGATGAGTTAGAAAAATATTTTAACAATTACCGAAGGATAATATGGAAATTGTGTTGAGTGATTTAAACGCTTAAGTAGGTAGGGAAGAAAATATATACACCTACTACTATAGGAAAATCAAGCCTTCCCAAAACCTGCAACAAGAATGGAGAAAGAGTGGTATCTTTCACGATTTCGAAAGAAACTACTAGTAAAGACCACCTACTTTGAACACAAAGATATACACAAATACACAAGGATATCTCCCAATGGGAAAACTCTCAACAAGATCCATCACTTATTAGTAGATAGACTTAAACACACCAACATAATGGGCTTACAAAGGAGTGGTAGGTGACACTGATGATCAGTTAGTGATCACAAAAGTAAGGGAAAAGTTATGCATTGCGAACAGAGAAAGTAAAAGATCAAAACTGAAAATTCGAAGTTGAACGATTAGATAATCCAAGCGTGAAAGCAGATTACCAACTCAAAATCTCAAATAGGTTCGAAATCTTAGCCGACTCGATTAATAATAAAGATGACATTAATAATGAAATTGATGTAAGTAAGATATGGGAGGCAGTTCGTGATAGAGTGAAGGTCGCACCGAGGGAACATGTAGGAGACAAGAAACCACAGAAACACAAACCGTGCTTTGATGAAGAATGCCTTGAGCTTCTTGAGGAACGAATACAAGCAAGACAATAATGCCTGAGTAATAAAAGTAAAACAACCACAGTAACGCGAAACGTAACGCCACACACGGGTTTAGAAACAAACAGCGAGAATATCTGCAGAAGATGCAGGAAATAAGAGAAATCGGGAAGACAAATAAAATACGAGATCTATACAAAGGAGTAAACAAATCGTTAATAAAAGAGTCACCTGCCGTGGTTAGGATGAATAGAAACTAACGTAAAAATCTTCAGGAGAATTCGACTAAAATTATTGATGTGTGGAAAAGTAATTTCGACAGACTTCTTAATGTACACAACGGAGAAAAAACGGAGCAATTTGAAATCTATACCGCAGAACCGTGGATACTCGAATCAAACGAGACAGAAATCAAGAAACTGAAAATGTTCATATCACCGGGAATAGACAATATTCCAGCAGTGGCGGTGGGTGCTATTGTTTGCCCGTTGCGCAACAGCCCCTTTCTTAAAGTTATTTAATTTTTAATTCAATCACTCTAAAACAGAGAATATGTACTAATATTCTACCCCTCAGAGTTCAAAAAAGCCATAGTTTCCTTTAGGAAGAGAAGAAAAAATACTTTACAATTTAAGAGTTTAATGCTGGTGTTATAATCCACGCGCACACGCTTCAACGCCAATCTTGCTACATAGCCTTCCCCTTCAATAGATGTTGGACTGGAATTTCTAATACAATTAGTACAGGACTTGAGACGTTGCACGGCAAATGTAAGCAGAACATTTCTGCTCATTCCTCCCCTCCTAGCTTTGCATTGCTTCCACAATGTAACATTTGTGGCGATCAAGCGACAAGACCTTCTTCCACGCTGCAGAAAGGTCGTCTGCTAATTCCCTTCATTTACTCGCAGTTTCTTTCTCTCTCTCTCTCTCTCTCTCTCTCTCTCTTTGTCTGTCTATCTGTGTGTGTGAAAGAGAGAGAGAAAGAGAAAGAAAGAAAGAGAGATAAGGATAGAGAGTGTGTGTGTGTATGTGGGTGTGAGCATATATATATACATATATGTGTGTGTGTGTGTGTGTGTGTGTGCGAGCGTGTATATGTTCCTTCATGCTTTCAACAGCGAAGTTACCACAGAATGCTGAATCTCGCGCGCGACTTTCTGGATATTGGACTGACTCCTTAATGTCGGTAGATAGACGCCAGAGCAAATATTTATACTCGTATGCCCACATCCAGTCTAATTCAATGTGGACCAAACTTTCCGTTCTAACTCAAGTTTATACGCTTCTTATCGCTGTGCGATCCGTTTTTTTTTATTTTACGTTTTAAATTCAGTTATTCCTACAAAAGTACATCGTACTCTGTATGTAATAGAAAATACGGCAATTAAAATTCACTTTTTTTGCAAGAATTAAGACATGGATAAAAAAACGGGCCACACAGTGATATCAAGCGTAAAAATCTGAGTTGGAACTGAAAATTTGGTCCATATTTGTTTAGATTGGAAGTGGTCAAACGAGATTAAGTGTCCTCTCCTCTTTCTGTCTTCATATATTCATGAAATTTTTGGCAGCATCAGCAGTCAGTTTAGTATCGCTTTTAGACAGAGGACATTGCGGGCGACTCATGTCACTTTAATCGCGAAATCATAATTTTAAAGCTATGGCATTGTATCGTCCTATTTCAAATGCTGTGTATATACATTGTTACGCTCCTCAAGTGAATCTATTTATGAGGAAACCTGCTTTTATAAATAGAAATGTAATATTTTTTTTCTCAAATTTGCAAGGCGTATGCACTTTTTTTCTCGTAGTCTTCAATCCCCCCATTTAAAATATTTTTCAAAATATTTCAAAAACTAATAGCACTATCAAACATATAAGTTCATAGCCCACTAGACCTTACAAATTAACATGAAATACAATGGACTGCGACTGCGATCTTCTCCATTGATGAGTGCTACGTTTTCAAAGATTATGATGTCATTATTTAATTGAAATCTCAGCACTCATCAATCGACAAGATTTCGAGATCGTTGTCCATTTTATTTCATGGTAATTTGTAAGTTCTAGTGCACTACGCGTTTACATTTTTGATAGTGTTCTTAGTTTTAGAAATATTTTGAAAAATGCTAAAAGTGTGGGGATGGGGTGGAGGGAGGAGCCCTCTTATTGGAACTTCCTGTCCAGAACCGTAAATACTGTCTTTGAACATAACGAGGATATTATTCAACGCATGGATAAGATAGTGAAGAGGGAAGAAGAGAAAAATTCCAAGAATCCATCGCCCTGAAGTACTCAAGAAAACACTTATTAGCAGCCATTTTAATTTCTAGCTTTGTTTCTTTTCTCTTTTCTCTTTTTAATTAGTAAAATAATGCTTCCTGTGGAAATTTTGTTTAATCAACCTCAAAATCGAGAAATTGACCCTTCCTTGGCACAAAAGGCTACTTTCCACTTTGCTTTGAAATAAATATTAGGCATATTAAAGACCAGCTTGATGATTCGAGTGAAACAACAGAAAATACAAACACGGTATCAAAAAGGAGATAGAGTGAAAGAATGGAATGGGTAAGGGAAGCAAAGGAAGTATGCGATGTGATTACTTGCGAAGCAAATTCCTTACATTCACATGGCACGTGGTTCACTCCACAGAAATTTCCGAGTTACTGTTGCAATTTTTCAAAACAAACTCTGGAAAAATTATGTTCAATTTACACATTTCGTGACAAAGAAACCGACACATTTTCTCCGTCTTCACGAACTGTCTTCAATCCACTCGGCAGAATAATTTCGATCAATGTCAGAAGCTGTGGGCTTGTTCGACTTTATTGTTAAAAATAGCTTGGAGAACGGGTTTAGTGAATCTTCATAGTTTCTAAAACTGATATTATCAATACCAATAACAGTGACAAAAATTTCTAGTCACGAAAAATTGTGACAAACTATCAAATTCTATTCTCAATATTATAGCTACGACATTTTTCTAAGCTTTCTCAAAATCGTAACTAATTAATTTAACGTCCCTTTATTTGAAAACCTGGTCACTTCTTCTTTTGTGTCTATGTTACATAATTACACTCTACGTTGATTGATTGTGACTGATTAGCTACCAAATCCTCTCTCACGTAGTGAAAGTTCAGGCCCGTAGCCAGGGGGTGGGCTGAGCCCCTGTAAATTTTCCTTGCCCCAATATATATATTTAATTTTATGTATGTTTCGTAAGTCCAAGCCCTTTCCTAATTTTTCTTGACCCCGTACTCGTTGTGGCTGGTGACGTGCCTGAGTGCAACACCCAGTGGAGACAACCACCGGCCGCCACTGTATTCCAGCCGAATTAACTAAAGCGAGAGGAACACCACTAATTAAGAAACAACATAAATTGATAATGCTACATGGAGAAAGGAGTACCTTCCAAAAGAAAGGAAAACCTCAATAATAGTTTCGGTTTATAAAAAAGGACTGTGATAATTACCGCGGAGTCTGGTTCACAAAATTTTACAAGGTATTGACTAATATTCTGCTAACACGCATAAGTATATACGTAGATGAAATAATTGGAGATCACCAATGCGGATTTAAAATAAATAGTTCTACATTGACTCAGATTTTCGTCTTGAGATATATTAAAGAAGAAGTGAGAATAGAATGAGGTGCTTCACCAGATAGTCCTTGATCTTAAGAAAGCATATGATTAAATTGATAGGGAAACGTTATACTGTATCCTGATGCGATTTATAAATCCCCCCCAAAAAATTCAATTAGTTAGTATGTGTCTCAGCAACCCCGAAAGCAGATTACGGATAAATAATATGTTGTCAGATAGATACAAGATTCGCAGAGGATTGAAACAACGTGATGCCTTATCACCACTACTGTGTAACTTTGCGTTAGAATATGCGATTCGAAAAATAAGAGGACAGAAAGGGACTAGTGACCTAAACGAACTACTCGTATACGCAATGACGTAGATTTAATACTGGACCATATATGTGCACTTAAAAATAACACGAAGGTCTTAGTAAAAGGTTGCGATGAGATAAGTCTGCACGCAAACATAGATGAAACAAAATGCATGATAAAAAACCGAAACACTGGAAATGAGCGAAATAAATACATAATAATTAGCAATGAGATCATGGAGAAAGTAAATAAATTTAAATACTTCGGAGCATATGTAACAAACTAAAACGAGGTAACGGAAGAAATAAATAGTCGCTTAGTATCAGGTAATACATGCTTCTATTGATTTCAGAAATTCCCGTCCTCGCGGTTAATACCAAGGAAGTTAAAATTTAAAAAATGTATAACGGTTATTCTGCCGGTAATATTTTACAGTTGCGAAAGTTGGAGTACGACCCTAGCAGATGAACTTAAATTGTGTGTGTTTGAAAATAAGGTTTTGTGAAAGATATACGGGCCGAGACGGGACGAGATGACTGGAGAATGGAGGAGACTACATAACGAAGAACTTCACGGACTGTACGGTGAATAATGAAATCGTGACGACTAAGGTGGGCAGGCTATGTAGTTCGGGTGGGGGAAAACGAAGAGTACGGTATATTCCATCTTGGTTGGAAAGTCTCAGGGAAAGAGACCGTTTTAAAAACCGAGACGTCGTCGGGAGGACAATATTTTAAAAATCTTCGAGAAGTAGGCGTTCCTGATGAAAACTGGCTTGACCTTGCCCAGAATAGAATCCAATGGCAAATGTTTGTTTCTGCGGTGATGAACTTGCGAGTTCTGAATGCCATAGAGTAAGTAAATAAGTAGGTAGGTAAACATGTTTGTTTTGGATGAAACTCGATCGAATGCATTTTCCAAATCAGTAAATAGTTCAAACACTTCTTAACTTTCTCTAAATAGTTCTCTACACCTTTTATCTCCTATTGCAGACATAAATAAAAGTTAAATATGTTAATTTGGGACCGCGACAAAGTGTCTCTCCGACAAACTGTCTCTCTTCATTTCGTTCGTAGCCGACAAAGTGTCCCACCGACAAAGTGTCTCTACGACAAACTGTCTCTCCGACAAACTGTATCGTATTCCTGAGGAGGGACACTTTGACGGGGTCAAACACGACAAACTGTCTCTCTTCTCATTTGGTTCATCGGCGACAAAGTGTCTCTACGACAAACTGTATCGCATTCCTGAGGAGGGACACTTTGACGGGGCCAAACACGACAAACTGTCTCTCTTCTCATTTGGTTCATCGGCGACAAAGTATCTCTACGACAAACTGTATCGCATTCCTAAAGAGAGACACTTTGACGGAGTCGAACACGACAAACTGTCTCTCTTCCTCAATTTGGTTCATCGGCGACAAGGTCTCCTCCCACCAAGTATGTTTTTCTTTTATTTACTTTCAGGATGAGAAAGCAAATCATTAACACTAACAAGAGAAGAATTGTTTAATTTTGCAACAAAAGACAGCACTAACCATTGAAGAACAATTAATTTGTTAAGGGAATGAAGACTGATAGAACTGATAGAATCTAAAGATTTAAAAATTGTATTATGTAACTTAATACAACTCTTAAAGTAAATGGCAACAGGTAAGACGAAATGCACAAAGATTTCTTGGTCGAACCAGGAGTAGTTTGAAAACAGCAACAGTTCTCCTATCAGCTCCTACTAACAGGGATTTGTCAAAAATTTGTTGCGCTTAAACAAATGAGGGATGTTTTGAATCAACTTGTAATATCACTATTGTAAAGATTCTTCCAACTGTGGACCTCCCGATTCTAGAGCACCCCTTTTTCATTTTTGGCTAAATCCTTGTCCGATTTTGTCCCCCCCAACAAATAGCCCGAAATCCCCGGAGTATGTTTGTAAATTTATAAAGCTCTTATAACAGAAAACAGTATATTTAATAATAGTTTTCTTCATTTTTATCTTTGTTTGCAATTTTAGGGAGCATTTTAATGCCTTCCCTCCTTGTCCGATTTTCTTCCCCAACGAACTGGATCTGTCCTTTGAGCAAATAAACAGTATATGAAAGTTTCAAATTGGTTCACGCGTTCGGCAATTATATTGTGAGACATACAGATACACACAGAGACAGACAACATAAATGCTAGTTGAGTCAACTAGGAGACCTCACTACGCTCGGTTAATTAGTTCATCGATTTCGAGTCTTAGGAAGGTGTCCAGAAAGAAATTGAAATATTTATGACAATATGTTATATCACTGCTCTCAGAGTTAGAACTCAAAATCAGCTAAGAAGAAGAAAGTATTACTAGTATAAAGTTTCTTCGAACAGTAGACCTCGCAATAAACCTGTGAAAGTTTCATTCGAATACATCAGCATTGATTTCTAGAGCACCGCGTTCTCGTTTTCTGGCGGCACTTTTGTCCGATTTCACCCAGAATCCGGAATCCTCGGGCAGAACTAATTCTCAGAATCCTCGAAGTATGTTTTTCTCCAGTCTTTCTGAACAACAATAGGTTTTCTATATACGTGGAATAAAAGTGATTTAAGTGATTTTAATTTTTCTTTTTTAAATATGCAAGTCTCTCCGTATTATAGATTTTAACAACAACCATTTGAAACTAAGACGTATGTTTTATTTTTAATGGCCCAGGGCAGCAAATTTCGGAAGTGTCGGTGAGATTTTTTTTCCAGTAAATTTTCTTCAGGAGCAATCAATCTCTAGTCGGAGTAACTACCGTATTTTCTTTTTCTTATTTCAAAAATATTCAGAGGTGATCAATTTACACGAAGTACCTGAGTTGAGATGGAATGCCTCAGAAAGTGCAGCTGATATACAGATGCTTATCAGAATAATGGAAACACCTGAACGAAAGTGCAACTTACCAGATTAACATGGTGTCGGGCCACCTTTCGCCTTCAGAACAGCCTTGATGCGAAGTGGGATGGAGGCATAGAGGTCGTGAATGGTAGCAAGTGGAATATTACACCATTCCTCGTGCAGGGCATCGGCCAGTTCTGTGAGAGAGGATGGAGGTGGAAATCGTCGCCGGAGTCGTGTTTCCAAGATGGACCACAGATGTTCAATTATGTTGAGATCTGGGGATTGGGCGGGCCAGGGGAGGTGTTGAACTTCATCCCGATGTTCCTCAAACCACGCTGCAACAACTCCAGCTGTGTGAATGGGTGCATTATCATCCTGGAATATGGCGTCATTGTCCGGGAACAACATCCGGACCATAGGATGCAAGTGGTCTCCTAAAATTGCGACATACTCGTTGGCAGTGATGCGTCCGCGAAGTGTGACCACAGGACCCAATGAAAAACATGATATTGCGGCCCACAGCATCACCGTGCCGCCGCCATGTTTCACAGTTGGGCGGAGACACTGCAGATCATACGCTTCTTTGGGCGTTCTCCACACATAAACACGGCCCGTGGTTTGGAATAGGGTGAATGGTGACTCATCCGACCATACCACACGTTTCCAGTCGTCAACGGTCCAAGTTGCATGGTCGCGGCACCATTTGCGGCGTGCTAAAGCGTTCTGGTCCCTGATGAGAGGTTTGGCCCGTGCAACACGACCCCGTAAGTTCATGTCATGTAATTCGCGGCGGACTGTGATTGTCGAAACAGGTTGGGGGAGGTGCTGATTGAGTTCCTCCGTCACTTGCGCCGCAGTGGCACGACGGTTCCGCGTGACAATGCGCTTTAATACCCGGCGTGCCCTGTCACTGATGCTTTTCTTCCGCCCACTGTTCCGCTTCCCCGATGTGGTTTTCCCGTGTGTTGTGTAGGCCGTCATCACCTTCGACACTGTCCCTGGCGACACACCTAACACACTAGCCACTGCCGTCACACTCACTCCACATAACCGCGCACCAACAATTTGCCCTCTTTGAAACTCTGAGAGGTCTCCCATTTTACACTACCTCCGTCTGCTGCAGCCACTGCACACTCCTGTTCCAC